>CAHIKZ030003325.1:807500-825000 GCA_903632075.3 Acanthosepion pharaonis | reverse complement strand
CAGCTTGTTTGGTACGGGCAGAGTATTGGCCATGAAGCGGTTTATCTTGCCATCGCTTCTGTATCTAGTCGGTTGCATTCGTCTTTGCTGTCTCTTTTTTTTAGGAATTTTGCAGTTACAGCCAGTGTATTGTGCTGTAGTTGCATCTCTACGCCCATTTGAAACTTAGTTTTGAATTTGTTGGCTTCGGAGTAAAGACGCTTACTACTTTCATGTTCCTTGACGCATACCATCATTCAGTCTTCTGTACTTTCCAAATATCTTTGGAGGCCAATTGTTGTAGTTTTGTAGGACAGTTCTAGTAGAACTAATCCTCTGCCTCCTTCGGATCTAGACACATACAGACGATCAACATCAGCATTGGGATGATACATGCGATAGCAAGTGAGAAGCTTTCTCGTTTTGGCGTCCATTCACTTAATTTCAGCTATGGTTCAGTTAAGGACATTAAAGCTGTATTGCACCACAGGGACAGCCAATGTGTTTATGGCTGATATCCTGTTTTTTTGAGTTTAGCTCAGTATTTAGTACCAGACGTACACGCCTGTAGTACTCTTTTCTTATTTTTTTTCTTATATTTTTTTTATCTTTGTGACAAAATCTAAATCTATTAAGGGTGTTTCTGTAATTCTACTTTTCTTGAATGTTACTTTTGCACATTTATCTAATCCGAAGCCCATAACTATGTCGTCACTGAAGTATTTTACAATATTGAGGAGGCCTTTCAACTCATTTTCGTCTTGGGCAAAGAGTTTGAGATCATCCATGTAGAGTAGATGATTGAATATTTTCTTATTTATTTTGTAACCATAGCTACTGTTGTTCAGTTCATGTGTAAGAGGGATTAAGGATAAACAAAACAGAAGGGGTGACAGAGAGTCTCCTTGAAAGATTCCACGTCGGATATTTAGACGGTTGGATATGGCAGTGCCCCCGGTATGACTAAGGTATAGTTTGGTGTTCCACATTCCCATGCTGTGCTTAAGGAAATTTAATACCACAGGGGAGACTTTGTACATTTCCAAAGTCTTAAGGATCCAAGAATGTGGAACACTATCAAAGGATTTACGATAATCAACCCACGCTGCACTTAGAATCCTGCGTCGTCTCCTGCAATTTTCCAGGATCATCTTATTTATCAGAAGTTGATCTTTGCAGCCATAAGAACCTCTTCTGCATCCCTTCTGTTCCAGCGGGAGAGTGCTGTTTGTTTCGAGAAAGGAATAAGTACGGTTCGTCAGTACAGACGTGATCAACTTATACGTTGTGGAGAGACATGTTATCGGTCTATATTTTTTGGGTCGTCTGTTTCAGTTGTTTTTGGTATGAGGTGTGTAATACCTTCAGTAATCCATTCTGGGATTTTATTGGGATTATTTACAAGCGTTGATAATGTTTTTGCAAGAATTTCAGGGGTAGATGAGAGATGATACAGCCAGAAATTGGGCAACTTGTCATTTCCTGGGGATTTCCATTTTTAAGATTTCGTTAGAGCTTGCCTAACATCACCTGTGGATATATTTTCCCTTTCTTGCAGAGGTGTACCCAGCAGTCGTTCTTCTTCACGCTGTATCAATTCTGCATTTGGGTTATATTCCTTTGGGTTGCTCCAAATATTTTCCCAAAATGTCTGTACATTATCTATGGTGGCCTTTCGACATGTATAGGTGTTTTTCCAATTCCCCTGTAAAATTTCTTAAGATCTGTTCAGAATATTTTATTTTGGCGATAGAACCTACAAGGTTTTTCGTATCGTCTTGTTCTCTGCGCCTTTAGCTGAAGTTTCTGCTTCACCATTTCCTTGATTGATGGAATATCAATTAGGGATTTAATGTTATATTTCCGCTTGATCTTTTTGCATTTACGTGTGGAAATATTAGGGTTTCTCTTGCTCACATCTGATTTGTTTTATTTCTCGTATCAGTTTTGTTTTCCTAGCTGGTTCTCTGTGTCGGTTAATTTTATTTATTGTCTTGACTCCAAGCTTCCGAGTCGCTGCTAAAGCTGTTGCGTATATGACGTTGTTAACTTCTGTGATTTTTCCCGGTGGTTTATCTGTTAACAGTTTTTCCAGAGCAGCATTGTATATTTTCACGATGTGTCTGTAGGAATTCGTCATATGGATTTTCGGGAGCTGGTCTCTGTCTGACAATTATATGAAAGTTACTCTGCTGAGTACTTGGACGACGTCATTTTTCGCTTCGGTGATTTCAGCTTCGTGGTTTTCAAGGAATTCTAACTTATTGTCACTGAAGATGACTCCAGGTACATTTTCTGGAGAACTGCAGGTTGTGTTTAAGGTAGAGTCTTGGGTTTCATTTCCTGGGAGATTATTTCGTATTTCATTCGCTTTAGCGTCCACCTCATCCTCTGTTGCATTCCCTATTTCTACATTCGTCTCATTAGAGTTTGAGTGATGGTTCATAGTATTTTGTCTTATACCTAATTTTATCTTCTCTATTTCTGCCTTTGAGAGTCTGTTGTTTCGCATGATGTCCCTACGGATATTGGCAAGCATATTTGGATTGAGGTTATGTCTTATATCATTTCCCACCGTACTTCTCTATATTTGGTATGTTTGATTGGTGATGTTCTTTGCTGGGTTTTCGAGTGCAGTGAAGAAGGATGTCATGACTTGTCGATACTCTTCGCGGCTCCATTTCGTTCGTTTACTTTTTATTAGTCGATTTGGTATTGGGTCACTTGGTCCAAGGTTGGCAATAATCCGGGTTTTGTGACCTAGTGTCTCTTCGTGTGTGGAAGAGTTTGTTCCAGTGACAGACTTTTCGTCCTCAGACTGGTTCCTCTCTGAGGGACGCGGTCCTTGTTGTCCCAGTTGACGTCCGATCCGGCATGTAATATTATTCGTATTCATTGAAATTAGTAGAGATGCGTTTTAACCTTGACCGCCAAGGGGTAATTATGTTCAGGTTACCAGCTTTAGGACGAGTCTCGAAGAAGAACCAAGAGCACGCCCAACCAATGAGATTGTGGATTTATTAATATAACGAAGGTAGAATAGTTCATAAGTGTGTATGTTGTTCAGTGAGGTAGACGATATTCAGTGGGGTAGACGATACTAAGTTTTAACTTAGTATAAGTCGGAGTGACTACTCCAACGGGATAAATAGATTTTAGTATATAGACTTAAAAAAGTGAAAAATGGACAAGGATGACCGCTTAAGGTCGCGGGTGGGAAATTGAAATATAATTTAAACAAAGAAAGGGAAAGAGAAAAGGGAACTGAAAAGGAAAGAATTAACTTGACTCAAAAGTGTTTCGAACCATATCAAACTACAGGGAAAGTATTATTATTATTATTATTATTATTATCTTTCGTACGATTTTCGTTTACAGCAGATTTTGCACTATCGACGATCTCCATCAATCCGTACAAGCCCAGAGAGGCACACACACACACAAACACAAACAGAGAGAGAGAGGGGGGGAGTAGAGCGAGAGAGAACACATTTCTCATAATATTTTCAATGACAAGTAACGCAGAATTCAGAAGTAATGAGATACTAACTTTGTTTTGATGTTCACAATGTAGAAGTTCGGTGGCCAAAACCCTGACAACTCAATAACAACTGGACAGTAGGGTCTGTACATTCCCCATTCTTCTTCTTCTTCTTCTTCTTCTTATTATTATTATTATTATTATTATTATTATTATTATAATTATTATTATGAATTCAGTCTCTATTTTACAAAAACTTGTTCGATAGAAAATTTTGGACACTCCCTAATGTTTTATTAAATAAAATATTTCCAACATGCAAGTTTTATTTTTGTTTGATTGCTATTAGTAAATAATTGAATAAGATAAAGCAGCTAATCTTCTGATTCGAGGCTGGTGTCAACGTTTCAAGTTGAAGATTGGATCATACGCGAAAATATCGATCGTTTTTATCAGGCAATCATCAACACAAAATGGACTTGCAAATTGATAACCCCCACTTTTAATTCATACTTAAGAAATTTCATTTGCTTAATTTGGTCATTTAATAAACGTTAATGACTTTTGCTAGAGAATTTTCCTCGAAGTTGCGCCTTGCTAGGTTAAGCGTGATTAACAATCAGTCAAGTGAAAAATATCGGACGTATTTAGAGGTCTTCTCTCTTCGCCGGGTCTATTCACTCGCAGATAAGGACATATAGTGACTTCCCATTAGGACGTGCGCAACATTTAATAGACAGTTCTCTCAATTATCAGTAGCATCTAATATTAGCAGTGGGGTACATCCAACGAAGGCATGCTTTCTTCGTCCCTGGCCAAATCAAGAGGCCAAGTAATTGAGTTAACCATAGGATAAGAGAACAAGACGGGCATTGAAATGTTCGACATTACAGACGCACTTGACTTCCCAGAAATCGTTCAATGGAATATATTTAGAGTGTAAATTGAAAGAAAGTTCTACTTTCGATTTCGCCGGCAAATAATTTTCAATCGGGTCTCGAAAGTGTGTTATTATTTACATATCACAAAACGAATTATTTAGGAGCAAACGCCTATTCATGATATTATGAATAGCAACAGTAACTTTCTGATTAAATTCAGCGAGGTGTAAGCCGAAGTCTCAGTTCTTTTCAATTATATTTTGGAAAATGTTCCACCTAACGTCTTTTTTGTTTATATAAGTTTGAAGTATGAATGCAACTTTATCTTTTATCAGTTAAGCTGATTGCTTAAAATAAATTCAAGTACTCTGATATATTTATCTTAAATTTATTCGCATAAACATATATAACTTGTCTTACATTAGGTATTTTCTTTTTCTCCGTAAAGCTAAAAGCGATTTTATGTTGTCGCCAAAAAAAAAAAAATAATTAAATATATAGACGTAATCGATGGACATTGGCTTACTACTATATAATGTTGAAACACAGCTTTCCGTACTATATCAAAGTTAAGCAACGTTGAGTCTGATCAGTACTAAGATGACTGACGACTTGATGAGACCAACTGTTTTAAACATCTACGTTCGGGATAAGTAATGGATAATGGCTCGGAATTGTTTGAAAGCCGGGTTCGAATTCCAGTCTTGTATATTACATTCATTTACATGGAAAATAAACTTTTGGGAAAAGATATGGATTCACCTATTCTCCACCAGATATGGTTTAATCAGTAATACATTTATCACTAAATCATTACTAAGTCAAACAATAGTACAATCTAAAAGCAATTTCTGGGTTTAAATACCCTGCAAAAGGGTGATAACCCGTAAAAACGAATCAATCAATCAACTAATCGTTGGACATTTCGAAAATATATCATGTTATATTAATTATGACTGAGTAGTGAGTTTGATCCTCACTATGTGGTCCATACTTTTGGTCTTCTGCCACGTCTAAACTATGTCTAAATCACTATAAATATATTGTCCGTTCCTGTGAATCTATTTGTGTGTACACACGTGCATTTTATTACTTATATATTACATCAGAATAATACGGTTTTATCATGTAGAAAGACCTGCATATGTTCATATCTTGGCATTCTAAGCAGATACAATTTAATAGAGAAAAATAGAATATTGCGCTTTATATATCAAAATTTAAACTGATTTTGTTATTCATTACCAATCTAGTTTCTTGTAATTTAATAAACGTTTTCTGTGTTAATGGTTTCCAGGACTAAAGTGATTAGTTATACTAATAGTCATTTTCTGTAGGCAGAAAATGGATTTCGTAACTTCATTAATATTTAGATCAAATCTTTGGAGTAAATAGGTGTATGTATGTGATATCCGTCTGTCTCAGGATACTATGGAACTCCGCCCCAAAGAGTTATGCCTCAGATGCTGATTGCGTTGCAGCATCTGTTATGTTTGTAAAGGCCCACACAGGAGTGACAGTCTCCCAGACAGCAAGCCTCCGTTTCTTCTCTCTCGCTGCAGCGTGAGAGATGATTGACGACGTCTTCCCACGTCTCATTGACTCTGTCCATCGTCTTCATGTCCATTTTGCAGACGTCATCGTAGCAAAGATAATATCGCCCTCGTGGTTCCTTGCCAGTCGCCATTTACCCGTAGAGAAGTACCTTCGGAATCCTCCAACCAGTAGAGTGTTTCTTTACGTCTTGACGTAGCAGTGAGGCGTCGATGGCGGTGTCCTATCCAGGACCTCGGCCCGAGCGGCATTTTATGAGAGAACGGAATTTGTCCATATCGTAAGGAAGTTAGTGATGCCCACTTTTTCTAGCGGTATATTTTGCAAATTTAACTCATGCTATAAAATATTATAAAATGTCTCTTTTGTAACTGAGAGCTACTTGAATGCTTAAACTATTAAGCATCATTAATGACGGCACTTTAGTTAATACCATTCTACACCATAAGGAAATTTCGCTAAGAAAGTAATGAAAGCAGAATGCAGTGGAGCAAAATAAAATCATTTGGTCTACAGAGCATCGCTTATCACTGCTAGTTATTAATAAATTCACTTTTACTTTCGGCATATCAAGTTTTAATGCCGATTTCTGACGATTTCATAAGAGTTTTCTCAATCTATCTGCTCTGTCACATCTGAACGTTGGCGATCATAGCTTGGTTTGGTTTGTATTACGGCATATCAACCTCAATGGGCTATTTATTAGCGACAAGATTTCTATTGCTCGTAATATTTTATTTTTCAAAAATTTAGTGCTGCTAATATATTTTTTTCAAAAATGTATTGCTGCTCATAATTTTTCTTCAAAAATTCATTGCTGGTAATAACCCTTTACAAAAAAAAATTGCTGGTATTAAAACCTGATTTTGCACTTTCATAGTGTTTTGAGCCCAGTGTGGGGGGGTCAATTATTTGCCCATAGCTGGGACCCTAACAGGTGACACCACTGCGAGTCAGGGGTGGACCTGGAAAAATCAGCAATTAAGAGGTGCTTCCACACTTCTCAAAACCGGACCAGAGCCCTTGCTCTTGGATGTAGTTTATCGTCTTACCAAGGAAGCGGATGTGGTTTATCGTCATACCCAGAGCCGGTGATCATCACCCTCCACAATTTTTTCTACTTTGTAGATCTTAATAAATATTGTCTATTTAATATCTCTACTAAATGCTGTTCTGTTATCTATTTAATCAAGCTTGCTAGGTAGGCTATGGGTTTTCTTTTCTGTCCCTCTTGAGTTCAATATGTCCAGCAAGTATCAACTTTTCTACGGACTTTTTCCTCATAGCGTACCCTAGAAATTTCAACTAAATCCTTTTGAGTCCCCTTTTTATTTCAATTTTACTTTGAAATTTTGTCGTTGGTCCATGGTATTAAAAATATTATTCCCTAGAAATACATTCCTGTTGTTTTATGTCTCTACTGTCCTGCTCTCGCATTCACTGCATTATGGGAGGACTCATATGACATAGCAGTTCAGTACACATTTATTTTGTTTCTAACTAAATGTTCCTGCTACTAGGGCACAACATGAGAAAGGAAGGCTTGAAATATTTGACACTTACATGACATATTGAACACAAGAGTTGTAGAGAAAAACAGCCCATAACCTATCTGACTTGCTTGTGTAAATGGATGACAGAGCCGAATTTAAGCGAGATAACATAAAGACAAAATCTATTACGAGCTACAAAGGAGGGGAAATCGTGGAGAGCCATGATCTCCAATAAGTTGAAGGGACACGGTACATAGAAAAAATAGCAGAAATATTTTCATCAAATTTATCGATCCAAATCATAAAATTCGGACTGGGATTTCTTACACATTTACGGACGTATAACAATCAGAATGTTAAATATAGACTTTCCAGCAAAGTTAGTTTCTAACCAGCGCTTCCAAGAACATGTAAATATAGAAAATCCTTTGAGAAATATAACGAATCACAACTGAAATAATTCTTTCATGATAAAATAACATTTTATCTGTAACTTGACATAAGGACACAAGGAATAAAGTAAAACAATTTCATAAGTAAATAAAGGTGCAATAAATTTGTACCAATAATATATTTAGACAAATTATTCAGGAAACATTGCCTGAAACTAATAATGATGTATAAGACAATGTTCACCTCTTTTTTTAATTCTAAACTTAATATGAACTTATTATTACTAATATATGATTCTTACATTGAACAACAAATTGAAATATTTTATTTTCCTGTTCATTTATTTGAATACTTTCAAAAGACAAGGTACGATGTTACTATTTATTTGGCTAGTTTATTTCGTTTAGCGACATATGAACCTCTATGGGTTATTTAATGTGGAAATCCCAATATTTTGAAATCAATTTTATCGTTCAGCTAAATATATTTTGAAAGCAAACCAATTCCTTCAACTACGGATAAAATGTATTGGTAATTCTACAAATTAGTTTTGCTGATCATTTTACTATAAATATCGTTGGTAATTATTTTCATCTGAAAATGTATTTTTAGTATTTTTAGTATTTTTACTATGAATATGTATTGTTATACTTTTATGGTGTTTTACTTTTTGTTTTGTTTTATTCATTTTTACCTATAGCTGGTGACCACAAAGTTGCTACCAGCACAGGTCAGGGTGGAACCCGACACATCAGCAATTAGCCAGTGATTCCACGCTCCTCAGAACTTCCAATCTCCTGATCGAAGGCCTTGCTCCTGGATGCATCGTTATACCTAGGATAGTATTTTGTATTTAAGAAGAAAATGTTGAGAACTTTGATTAAATTGAAACTTTTCTACACATGAAATCTTTATTTGAAGTTTGCTGAAGAAGCCGCTATAGGCAGTGGAATTTATTTCAAATGAGGCAATTGTTTAGAAATCTTTTATAAAGAACAAATTAAGATTCATCAAAGGCAGAAAGAACTCTTTATTCTTCAACGACCAGCTAATGAAATATGGTGTTAATAATAAAATAAAAATAAACACTGTAGAGAAGGCTAAGTTAAACCACTCGACTATCATTCCCAAGATTATATCATGGCTGTCGACAATGTTATTATAACTACTATAACAGCGTGAGGGGTCTTAATTGGGTGTAACCCTTCGTTTGTTAATGATGCACATGTGGAATAGAAATCACCTTTTTAATATGGTGTAAAGAAAAGTGAAAAATGCTAAATTCATTGGAAGTGATCCATCGCACTGTAAAGAAAAAAGAACATACGCGACTGGTGTCGCAGGAACATCATCCAGCGAAATTTTGCATATAACAAGAAATAGCTTTAGGGAAATGAAACGTTTGAATACCAAAACAATTTGGCCAGTTCGGAAATAATGAAATTATACGTAACTATTTTACGAGTACCCAAAACGAGATCGGCAAAAAATAAAAATGTCTTCAGTGACAAATACAGTGTCATATATGCAGGTGTTGGGAGGGCAACTCGAGGCGATGTAGTTGTTAGTAAGCTTGTCTCGCTAGGACAATTACGACTGGGTAGTGAGTTCGATCATCATTGGGTGTCCGAAACATTCCGCCTTGTGCAGCATCTAAGCTACGCTTGGAAAATCATTATATGCAGGTATTGAGAGTTGAGTATAGATAATACTATACCAAGATAGAAAAAAAAATGTGTTCTGGGGTATTGTCAATTATCAGAGATAGTTTTAATAGTTAAACTTATAGGGAAGCTTTTTAATGTAAGCGTATATGCGCCTAGAGTAGAACGCGTGGAGTGAGAAATCGAAGTATTTACTGCACGCAAGACAACGCCGAGATTCAATGCAAATAGCAGGAAATTACAATCGTCATGGGATACCTGAATGCAAAAGTTGGGAATTAGCGATATGGTGAAATACTACGGACTTGGAACCCGCAATGAACGTAGAGAGAAATGGTTTTAATGGTGCATGGCAAACGACCAGAGCTTGGTTTCGAGAACTTTAGGAAAACAGAGAAGCTCAAGAGGAGAAACGAAAAACCAGATCCAGTACATAAAGATAAATAAGAGATTCAGGAATGCAGTTTTATAGTGTCAACCATACCCAAGTGCCGACTCCTGTAGCGACAACATTTACGTGATATTTAATCTTATGGGTGAACTATCGAATTTGAAGAGAGACACTGCAGCACTCATATTGCAATAGGAGAAACAAGAGATGCATACTGACAAGAGTTAAATCATATACAATAAGGTAAATGAGACTAGAAATTTAAAGTGGGACGCATTAACTGGAGGTTTAATTACATAACCAAACGTGATCACCCTAAATAAAACTAGACTTCGAAAAAAACAAAAAGGAATGGATGACAGATGAAATTTCCGACGTGAACCAAAAGGAGATAGCAATCGATGCCAACGTATGCTACAGAATATTATGCATTACACAAAGAAATTAAAAACAAATGCAGACAGGTAAACGTAGAATAGATCGACGAAAAGAAATCCAGAAATAAGGCATAAAAGTGTAAAATAAATGTCAAGAAAAAAGACGCTGATGAGTGACTGGATGCATAAAATCAATAGAACGAATGATCATAATACTGAAAGAAGAAATAATTCAAAGATGGAACGAATACATCAAAGAAATCATCCACATTGAAAGAGGAAAACCTGCAATACACAAATATATGGATGTACCAGAAATATTCATGGCTGAATAGAAATCTGCACTGGCCAATTTGAATAAGTACAAACAGCATAACCAGATGGAATTGTAATAGAAATACTAGTGCCTCAGATGATTTGGGAATTGAATAATAATTATAATAATATATCGGGCTGAAGACCTTTGTAGATACATATTCATAGTGTCCTCTAAAAAGTCAAGTAAAAATGAATACGAGCTCCATCGGGCAAACAGCCTAATGGGCAGCATAACTAAATTTATCATCTGAATTCTTATAAACAGAACCGTTGCAAAATTGGACCGGAAATAAAGGACAAAGTACAGGTCGCTTTCGTTAAAGAGAGTGGATAAAGGAATATGGCATTTATGAACTGAATGGGCAGAACTAATACGGAACGACGAATACCTAAGTTTTATAAATTATTTAAAAGCATTTGATACGTTAGGATTAATTATTAAAATATTTCGCTACTGGTAGATAACAGACTTCATACGGATATTCTTTTATGTGTCGTGACCCTTCAGGATTTTGGTAATCATGGATGAATGTAGTTTATACACAGAAAGTTGCATGAGACAATGATATATCTTCTCACCGGACTTATTCAACCTTTAAAGTGAGGTGGTACTAAGAGAATTAGTATTACTAATATAATTCGATACTGATGCCAATTGTTGCAAGTGTTGATAGAAGACACAGAAAGAAAAGAACAGGAATTCTTATAGATGGTAGTAATGAAAAGTGAAAAGAAAAAAGCTAAATATCAAGTGGAGTACAATACGGTGGAGTAATGGATAGTGGCTCGGATTGAGGAATCGGAGAACCGAGTTCAAATTCCAGTCGAATCCATTACATTCGCTTGCTAATAGCCTTGGGAAATGTATGAATACTTTTCTTCTCCCCATAGCTATGGATAAATAGCAGGACAGACCGGTTCTATAGCCTTGGATGGTAACTGGTCTACCACAGAAAAAAAGGCAACCTGCTGTGGAAAAAAAAAATCTGCCTCGTCAGATACATTATCACGTAAACGTGTATCACGCATTGCACACAACTGACTGAATACAACGGAATGTAAAATTTTCAGACGAAGTAACAGCCCAAAATGGGAATTACGAATTAAAGTCAAACAAGTAAAATAGTTAGATATGGAGAACCTGTTTTAATAGAGGAGAGAAAATACGATATAGAAGTCTAAAGACGCATTAGAATGAAATATGCCTTCGTAAATCTAAGCAACATATTAAGAAACAAAGAACAGAACAGTGAACGCAAGCATTATCGGCCCTCCTATATGGCAGTAAATGCTGGAAAATTTTCTCAAAGATGAAGAAGAAGCTTGAAATGAGGTCCTCGATTAGAATACTGAAAATAACGTCAACTAAAAAAGTAATTAACGAAGATTTTTTGTGGAAATATAAGCAAAATGACAACTTTAGGTCGCAATCAAAAACTGTATTTTTCTAGCGCAAGTAATGACGAAGTAAATGATAGTACTAAAATTCTGCCGACCTGATACACTTTCCAAAAAAAAAAAAACATTTTTGAATTTATTAACATTAGAAAACCGCTTTTCAGAACTTGATCGGGCTAAGTATTTTTCAATACCCACGAATATTCAATTGTAGCAGGGATCTATTGAGATCAAGCTTAAAACTATATCCATTGCTAAATGACCTTACCTAATCTAAGCTAAACATGTGGCATATATCAATAAATGAACAATAAATATATCTCATCCACATTTACATTTACAGTGAAAATACTTCATTTTCCTCTTTACATATATTTACATTGGCGTTTCATACACTAAATATAACCATGACTACGGGACAGAAGTTGGAGTTTTTTTTTTAAAATTTGAGGAATATACGCTTAAAATACAAACAATCAATTATCGACAGAATAAAAAAAAATCAACAGAACATCAAAAAGACATTATTTGTATATTGAAATCTGTATTTATTTATTATTTTCATTTCTTGGGAATCCTGAGTCATAACAGACACAAGAGTACCATAAACAATTCGAACAAAGCTGTCGCGATCGATTTTGATTCGAGAATGAAGTAAAATAGGCGGCTTTTCTAGAGCACAAAGCACACAAAAGCACACCCTAAATCATAATTAATAAGGCTTCAAGTAAGAATGGCCAGTCTATAAACACACAAAACTCAATTATAAACCTGCAATGCTATTAACCTTAACAATGTTCTTTGGTTGGTTTGTAGAGGAGTTGATTGAATATTTGGCCCTTTTTATATTTTATTTATGTACTTGTTTTATATTGTAGGGGATGTGAGAGCACTTCCTGGTGGGAAAATGGTTCGAATTCATTTGTTCCAGTGGTTGACTACTAAAGGGCTTCACATAATTAATCTGTTTATGATCCAAGCGCACCCAGCTGCCATGGCTCTGCTGCGAAACTTATTCGGCATTATTTAGTCTCCTGCTGCCGATATCCGGGTTCATGATTAAAGGAAATATTTAATTTACCCGGAGAAGTTTAATATTAAACTCACATTGCCTTTTATCACCAAGAGCTACCAGGTATTAGCAGAAGCCAGAATGCCTCCCTCGGCTTTATTAGTGGCGCCAATCGAACGTGGATTAATGATGATTTCATTTTTTACATAGGAGGAGGAGGTTGTACAGGGATTAGCATAAAAGCGGAGTAAATTACTGATTTTATTTATATCTTCAGTAATAAAATTATGTATGAAAAGTTAATAATTAAAGATTAACACTCTTCCAAAATATATTTGGTACAATCCTTTGTGGACTTTTTTATTACTTGTACTAATGATCTCTCAATGAAATGGCTTAAGAGTAACTCAAGGCAAAGTTTGGCTTAATGAGGTGGGTAAAATAAACATAAGAAGGATAAGTCGAAAATGAAGATTACGTGGATATGGGGCATAGTTAACGATTTTCATTCGACTTATAGTTAAAATTATAGTATTCGGGGAAGCATCTAAGCGGGAGTCTAGAGGTCATATGAAGGTCAGTTTTGTGGCGGCATTTAGCTGAGTCACTATAATTATGTTGAATGCAAAAAAGGTTGTGGCATTTGTCTCTCACTTTAGCCTACATTAACTTTATGGTTAACTAAGAGTTTGGGTATTCAATTTTCGTTTTAGACTATGACACCTATATTTAGACGAATTATTCAGAGTACCTTTTACTGTTATTGAAAGGATTAAGTCTACTGAAATTAAATCGATGCCAGCCAAAGAGGAACATATTCAACAGATGTCACATGAGTGTCATGCAAATACTTTTATCAAAAAGAAGAAAAAATCTTAAAGAGTGCCAAATTACTTGGAATTCTTCCTCAGCCGCTAATACATGAGAAACCAATATTATTGGAATGGCATCCAGCAATTTTTGGCATCAAACATAAATAGTTATAGCGACAGGGAATGTCAGAACGGTAAATCAATGTGACCAGTTAGAAAAATATAAAACAAGAAATTAATAGGTTATATTATAACAATTTAGAGAGACGCGAAAGTATGTGGGCAAACAATGGAGATTTCGTCAGATAAAACATTATAATAGTTGTAGGCAGAGAGAGAAAAGTTAGGTTAATAGGACATATATTAGAATAAGACATGGAGAAATGTTTTCTGGGAAACTATCAACTACATTTCCTATAGTTGAAATTGTTCGAGAAGAGGTTTCTGCTGTGCAGAGCCATAATCTCCAACAAAAGAGTCATGTGGAGAGCCATGATCACCAACGAAAATGTCATGTGGCAAACAGTGATCATCAACGAAGTATAAGATTTTATGCTGAGATTGTTGTCCTACTATCTTTTGTCTTCAATAAAGGCATAGTCTACATATTTTTCTGTGTTTCATATCCCGTCATGGCGTAGGCGATCATGGACCCCCTAAATTTATGTCGTTTTTATTTGTAAAGTTTCTCATTTTGCTATCTCTCCGAATCCCTGTTCTTCTAATTACTTACACAGGTTCGTAAGGTAGGTTATTAACTGCTCTCCTCTATATCATGTGAGTATCAACTTCTCCATGCACCTTTGCAAATTATCTATGAGAAATTTCAATTTCGACATTTTTATTCAAATTAAACTAGTCATTGCTTTCCATTTTACTTAGAGCTTCGTCGATGCTAACACCTTCAGTCGCTGGTATTCTTAGCATCATTTTTTAAGTGAAAATTCTGGTTCCAAAAGTATTTTCTTTCTCTGACAAAGAATTGTCCAGCATTCAGTGCCATATAGGAGAATTAATATGGCATATCAGTTCACTATATTTTACTTTGTTACGAAATAGCCATGTTTCTTAATACTTGGTTAGCATTTGTGAAACACACTGCACTATTAAAATGCAGCATTGGGAGCCACTTTTTGCTTTATCTATGCTCTGTTAAAATAATTCTAAGATATTAAGAATTTTGTAATTACTTGATTTTGAGTCTCCAATTCTTAATTGGAATCTTGGGCTGGTACTTATGCTGACGACAATATATTCTGTTTTCTTACAATTTTTTTAGTCCTTACTTCTCGCTTTTTTACGTTCTGTAGTAGGTACTAGAGTTTATTTTTTTCCGTCTGCTATCAACACTATATAATTATATTTTTTATTGCCGTCACTGTAAAATTTCTTTAGAGTTTTTTACATATTGTCACGTTTGAGGATGTTGTTTAATGAAACGGTAAATTCTCCAATTTAACTTGGCTACTGTATTTTCATAGTGTTTTCATTCTTGGCATATATCCCAGAGATATGTTCATCTACTACATAAAGAACTGTATTGCATGATGAGTAGTGTGTCCTCCTTTTAATGTTCTTAACTGGAAAACAAACTAGTTTACAGTATACTCACCATTTGATTGGATATCTAGTTCAAATTGAAGAAGCGATAAAGAAAATATAGGAAATTGTATTAATCATATTGTAAATGTCGCATAATTGGAAGTTTCGATATACATCGATCGCAGAGTGTGTAGGGGGCTAAGATCGAAGACAATAGTCTCGAAATAATATTGTTTAAAATTCATGTTCATAGAGCAAGTTTGCTTCAAGTCGATGAATGATCGGATATATATATATATATATATATATATATATATATATATATATATATGCAAAAATAGAGTATGAATATAGAAATCGGCATATATTTTGTTTGGAATTTTAAAGTCATATGCAATCTTCAGACAATATGTTGGAAATATTTTCGTACAATTTCTACATATATTCGAATGGGACATATGGGAGTCTTAGAAGGGAAATGAAGAGAGATTAAGTCAAATGTTACTTTTAATATTCATAATGTCTAAATACGGTTAGATTATTTGAATTATTTCTATATTTCATGTTTTGTATTTATATTTTTATTTATTTTTATTATTTATTCTTTTATATTTCATTGAATTTAGTTAAACTCCTTTTGCTTCAAATTTGATATCTACATTTAAAGTTATTTCCTTTATTTTAGCTTATGTGTTTTTAATGATTTATTCTTTGGGTTCGAGAATTTGCCATATATATATATATATATATATATATATATATATATATATATGTTTGAAGAATTTAACAGACATTATGTCAGTTAAAATTTTAAGAAAATCCGTTCATACTCACGAATAACCTTCCGTGTATTGATGTTAAATTAAGAGTATAACCTGCTATAGCTGTTTAAATTTCTTTTATTTTTCATTTTGCAAGTACATTCGATATTTTCCAAGATCATCTTCAGGGGCGCAAGTGGTACAAAACTATGAGTTGTTCATTAATATAGGTATTTAAACAAAGTATGCGTTGTTATACATTACCGTTTTTTTTTTTCATTATGCTTTTAAATGCAAAATGATTGACAATGTGATGAACATTCATTCGGCCGTGAAAATTATCCATTATGGATTTTTTCTCTCTATATTATAATGTCATGGTCACGAACGCATTAAAGCGTGTAAAAAAAACTGTTCCTTTATAGGCATTTCAGGACATTACTACAGTATTCATAATTGATTATGTTCAGTGTCGGCTTTAAATTTTAATATAAATTGCTTCTAGTATCTGTAATCTAATTTTGTTGTTTTTATGGTTTAGGATAGCTGTGTTATTCTTTCATCCATCACATCAATACACGGAAGATTATTCGTGAGTATGAACAGATTTTGTTTAAAATTAACAGACATAATGTATGTAATTTATTCAATCAGACATGCCTAAAAGAGAATTTTCTGCCTAAATACACAAATGCGTATATATATATATATATATATATATATATATATATATATATATATATAGATAGATAGATAGATAGAGAGAGAGACTTACACACACACACGCATATATATATATATATCTATATATATATATATATATATATATATATATATATATATATATGTGAGTGTGTGTGTGGTATATTTATATCATAAAATAATTATTTAAACTGCCTTCAAATTTTCGTGAATACAGTGATGTTCACTGTCGCTCTACCTATCTATTGAGCATGTTCTTCAAAAAATGTTCTTGTAATGACATATGATTAAATTTACGCATTTCCCTAGATGCTATTTTAATTATATGATATAAACCCACACGCACAAACACCGACACACACATTTGTATATGTGTGTAGCAAAATCTTTACATATATTTGATATATCTTTGAGTGAACACCGCACATGACTGAGCTTATATACTAAACCGTGATTATAAGAATAAATTCCAGAGTTAAATATTTATCTTCGTCAAACACAGATATTTAAATTCTTGGTAGAACTTCATGACGTTCAGCAAATAATAGGGCTATTACATATATATGTGTGTGTGCATGTGTGTGTTGGCATAAATATATAATATCTCATAGAATGTACTCACATTTCATTTCGTCATCAGGTTGATTATTTATAAACATGCTTTTAATTTCATTTAATATTCAAGTCAAGCCGTTATTCTTCTTTGTAAACCAATAAACATTATCATTTTTTCGTTTTAATT
>CAHIKZ030003325.1:720000-802500 GCA_903632075.3 Acanthosepion pharaonis | reverse complement strand
AAAAAACTGCGAAGTGCACGAGATGCATTTATGTTTTAACGTCCATTTTGATAACTTTAACATGTTTGATTGTTAATCTTTCCATGGTTGAAATTGCCAAAAGATGTAAGTTGTTAAATCTGAAATAAAAAGAAAAATAATCATTAGACGCTTACACTTAATGCACATTTAAAATCGGTCCAAGTTGGAACACCCTACATTTAATCAGTCACTATTTGCATATACTAAAAGATAATTGATATCTTCAGTATATTTTGTTCAGTACATTCACTAATCATTTTACATTACTTTTCGGTGAATGTTCACAATACATTCTACCATAGTCTTCATTAATCATTACATCTCCAAGTCAAATAATCACATTTATGCACCTTACAACATCCGAAACAACTAATATTTTCAGTAACTCATTCACAAACTTTCAATAATAGTCTTTCGGTTACTAAAGATCCTATTTTAAAATCATTTTACCCCAAGCAAGGTGATAATGGCACTAAGACTCAAGGTCTACTGGGAGACAAAGAGAATGAGAAGTCCGCCAAATCTAAAAGTAGAAGAAAAAAAAATCATTAGACGCTTAAACTTAATTCCTATTTAAAATCGGTCCAAGTTATTGGAACAACCTATTTCTGTTATCATCATGATGTTTGAAGCTAATTAGATTAAAAATTGTGAAAGTGGCTCAAATGTTATCTTCGTATTTACAGACCAACACTACAATATAAAAAAAAAGAAATAGCACAAAATCTCTTCATGGATATTTCATTATTCATATGATATGACACCAGCAGAGACATTGTGCCACAGTAAATATACATATTTAAACTGCACTGTTTGTGACAGAGAGGGTGATATATGAAACCCGGTAAATATATCGTATGCAGATCATCAAGAAATCAATTGGCAAATTATCGCTACAAAAGTTTGTTTGAAATTAGCCCTGTTTTTTGTTGCTTGTTTTTTTTCAAATATAATATAAAATAAAAGGCTGCGTTGATAGTGGTGATTTTTAGTAAAGTCATTATTGTTTTAAATTTTTTTCTGTTTTCAGTCAGACACAAAACTAAAGTATACTGAGTTTTGTTTATTGATTATGAAACTTATGATTATAATTTTTTGCTTTTTATTGATTCTCAGATTTTGGCTAAAGAAGCAGAATTTGGCAAAGATAAACTGTATGCTTCACCCAAAGAAAATTAAAATCTCCAAGATAAAACCTACAAAAAATCGTCCGTTTTCACGAATTATTTTCGAAGGGGTTATTTTCATTTCCTTGCTAAAATACATTTTGGAATACAACTCTTCTGTGATAAAACTCATTTACTGTCAATAGCTTCCAAGATCAAGGAGCTTTTATTTACATGAAAAGAAATGATATATCTTTTGAAAAAAAAAAATTCTAAATTACGTTAGTATGAAAATAATTGGAATGATAACTTTCCGAGTTTTTCAAAAAAAAAAAAACTCTGTTTGCCAGATATGACGTCATGAAATCTCTTTTTACATAAACTCAAAATTATATATCCAGATTTTATGAAATAAAAGAAATTTGTACTGCACGAACACTCTTTTCAGCTAATCTAGATTAATTGCTTAAGCAAGAAGAAATAAAAGAATTATGGTATATTCCACGAACTGCATGAGTAGATAGGGAATTTAAAAACTCAACTCAAAAAATAAAACAGCTAGTAGAGTAATGAGGCTGATTTCAATGAACATGTGCTTAGATAGTGAATATTTTAAAATATTGCCATTTTTAAGCATGATGTTAATAAACATTGAAATATTAACAAAATGACAGAAAATTCAACATTGCCCCTCCATTATTTTGTGTAAATTTTTAAATTTATATTTTATGTACCATTTCCTGCCAGTGTGGGTGCGGTCATGGATCACCACAAGTGCATATCGTTTGTAGCTCTTAGAAAGTTTTGTCTTTTTGCTATTTCTTCTAAACCCTATTATGCCAGTCATTTATGCAAACATGTCAGGAAAGTCATTCGCTGCTTTTCTATGTCCACCTGCCTTCAGTGTGCCCTATATGTGTCAAATTCCTCAAGCCTTCTTTTCTCGTTTTATGCCCTAAAAGTTCAATTGTCTCTTTCCGATTCGATGCAAAAAGTGTCTTTTTTGCCCAATTTCTTAATAATTTTGGTTACACACATGTTCGGCCCATGATATTCTCAATATTCTTCTGTAGAGCCGTATTTATGCAGCCTTAATTCTCTTCATTATATGCGAAGAAATCGTCCAGTATATCTTGCCATATAAAACAAACGATATTTCATAAAAGTTCAGTATTCTTTTACTCCTTACTAACGAAATTTTCCTGTTTCTTAATACATTGCTTAGATTTTAGAAGGCAACTTTCTTAAAAAAAAGAAACATCTTTCAAAAGAGAATCCGCGATAACAAATGCAGCCTTACTACGTCGGATTTTTTTCGGGCTGTGTAATATACAAAATTCATTATTTATATGGAAACGCCCTGTTGCTAAAAATGGTCATTTTTAAAAATAACGCACATCGAAAGAATTTGCCGAAAGAAATAAAAATATGAAATCACTGACTCAGAAAATTTTAGCGTTCAACTTTGAGAGTTTTCCTTTTCCAGGCTTCTTTTAAAACACTAATCGGATAGCGTCTATAAATAAGCAGTTTCGGGGTTAAGAGAAAGCTCGAAGCTTTCCGTGAAACGAGAAAAGGCTGTCTAGCTAGGAAAAATGGAAAGATAATCTCATAGCCCAAGTAGATCGCGAGTCAGTTTTAATCTGTCTCTGAGGTAAGGGATTTACTCTCCACTCAAAGCTCCGATAAAACTGCGTGGAGAACCAGCAGATCGATTATAGGTTTTGTTCGCGCGTTCTGACTGATTTTCTTATAAGAAGAAAAACAACAGAGAAACTGATTTAATAATTATGCATGGTGTATGATTAATTAAGAGTAGCTAATGAATGTTTCATGTATGTTCGAATATGCTGATCACTAGAATTGACGAAGTAGTTTCAAGAGACGTTGCGTTTTACGTCTGAGTGAAATAGAATGCAAAATGTATGCCAAGGTCAAAAGTTCGAATGGGTAAAAACATTATTATATACAGATTTATTCGAAACGCTTCTTTTCGTCATGAGGTTTCGGACTTTGTACCATCTTTCAAATTTTCTGCCATGTCCATTCAGTACGTGGGCGATCATGACATTAATCCGTCCTATCCTATGTCCTATTGTTTGTCTCTCCCAGTCCCATCTCCCATGGGCTTAAGTTAGGGTAGCCAGGATTTCGTTCTATCAATAATGGAAATAGACAGACCAGCTACTGGAGATGAGAAAAAATGTTTTACGAGAAATATTTAATAAATTTCAAACGACAGTAGTACTGACTGCTTAGTCTATGACAGCCAGTAACTCCTATTTCCAATAATGTTACCGTTCTGAAGAAGGACATCTCTGCTACGACATGTTTATCTTTCATGTGTGTAGAAATAGTCTAGCATATAGAAATATTCCTATATTGTTATGGCCCCGGTAATGACCAAGGAAGAACAACACGAACACAAGAGTAGAAATAACGAAGGTATATTACACAAAATAATAATACAAGATGTGGAAGTTGTTAGTATGACTGTCACTCTGGTTTGGAGTGAACTACTATCGGCTCGACTCGATTCGGTATCTAGCCACCCCCCGACGAGGTTTGCATGTGGCACAAGACCGAGTTTAATGTGGTTTTCCCGAGCCCGTAGGCTCGGCCAAAAAATGCCCGTAGAACTCGTATAAACGGGATCGGGTTGGTCAACCTTCCCGAATAAGATTCTGCCCTTCAGCGGAGCCTCGTCCGGGTTCCTCTCTGCTTAGAGGCAGAGAGTTCGACCGTCAAGTCGAGAAGCTCGGCTTGATTCGGTATCTAGCCATCTCCCCACGAGGGTTGCATGTGGCACAAGGCCGAGTTATATCGTGGGTTTCCCGAGCCCGTAGGCTCAGCCAAAAAATGCCCGTATAACCCGTATAAACGAGATCGGGTTGGTCATTTCTCCCCGAACAAGATTCTGCCCTTCGGCGGAACCTCGTCCGGGTTCCTTTCTGCTCAGAGGCAGAGAGTTCGACCGTCAAGTCGAGAAGCTCGGCTAGATTCGGTATCTAGCCATTCCCCCCCACGAAGGTTGCAAGTGGCACAAGGCCGAGTTTTACGTGGGTTTCCCGAGCCCGTAGGCTCGGCTAAAAATGTCCGTATAACCCGTATAAACGAGATCGGGTTGGTCATTCTCCCCTAACGAGACTCTGCCCTTCGGCGGAGCCTCATCCGGGTTCCTCACTGCTCAGGGCAGAGAGTTCGACTGTCAAGCCGAGAAGCCTGACTTGATTCGGTATCTAGCCACCCTCCCACGAGGGTTGCATGTGGCACAAGGCCGAGTTTAATGGGGTTTCCCAGCCCGTAGGCTCGGCCAAAAATGCCCGTAGAACCCGTATAAACGGGATCGGGTTGAATCAACCTCCCTGAACGAGACTCTGCCTTCGGCGGAGCCTCGTCCGTTCCTTCTGCTCAGAGGCAGAGAGTTCGAACGTCAAGCCGAGAAACTCGGCTTGATTCGACCCTCTCCCTTGAGAGGCGTAGTATACATATTGTTAGGAAGAGTTCATTCTGTAGTTATAGGTAAGGACCCATGACATATATACAGCACACTTTTTTTTTATATTTCTATCGAAATTTTCCTGTCTGCCAAGAGTCTATTTAACTTCTGAAAGAAACTATTCGATATTTGCATGCAATTTATTTTACTTAGTCACATTTTTATCTGCTGTGATAAATTTTTACTTATTTGATTCTGACGTCTCCAATTTGTAGTTCGTATCACGAGTTGCCATTATTGCTAACGCCCATAATTTCTGTCTTTTTACAAGTGATGTCGAAATTTCCTCACTATCTTTACTACATGCTCTGGGCTTTCTGGCAGTTTTCTTTCCTTATCTAAAATACAAGAAGAAATGAAATAAGAATAATTGAATAATACAGGATATCTTCTACAATAGACAGCAGAATTAGAACTGACAACCCCATGGATTGAATCAGATATTCGTTTCAAAACGCGACAATTTTACCAAATAATACCGGGAATTATAGCGGCAGTAATGTTGTGACAATAAAACCAAGATGAAAACACCAGTTTGAATAAATCCATCTATAATTATGTCCTGATTACATCTCTGTGGATAAACACCAGCAAGAGACATTAAATATAAAGCGTCTCTCTAACTATAATTACGTTTTTCTGTAAATCTAATTCATCCTCATCCTATATCTCTCAAAATATAATCAGTTTCATTATTCGCAGGAAGATTATGTATCTACATAGAACTTTGGAAGAAGAATGAAATATATCTTTTCTCCTGGAGGCCGCCATTTTTTTTCACAATCATATTAGCAGTTTCAATATCAGATGTTATCGTACGCCTTTGTCGGGTTTAAATCTACGCCACACTTCCTCATTTAATGAGTTCAGAGAGTACGTTTATGTTGATTGTTTCTATTCAATCTAATCACGTGACTTAACACTGTAAAAGGGTTCTTAGTGCTACGTAGTACACAGTCTGGCTTATAACCGGCTGATGCTATAAATCAGCAATGTGATTGTTTTTTAGACCTTTAAGTGGATGATTGTTTCCCTGCAAGTACGCTATTGTTCTCTGAGACTTTTATTCGTTTGATTGTTGGAAAGCTTTTCTACTATTGTTCTCATTGTTATTTATTGTATTATTTATGGTTTATCTAATTTTATAAAATTTCTATTTTTAATCATATTGTTCTGACAAGTTTTTCATCTTATTGTTGTGACAAGTTATCTAGTTGTTCAGTTAATTTCAACTCGAATGTTTCAATCAAAATTATTGATTATTGATATTTCTTTTCTATAATTTCTAAGTCAGCTACGTGTAAAATTAGACAAAAGCCGTTGATCAAATCAAGTACTTAAAATTCTGTTGAAAATGCCTGTTAATAAAAACTACTCTAATTCATTAACTCAAACAATACATACAAATATATTTCAAATCTCGTCGCTAATCTCGTTTCTATAGAATATCATCAAGTACATAATTATACACACAAAATGATATTTGGTGGAAAAGAAAGCTAAATGAATGGACCATATATAGATTAGTAGGTTGTATTAAAAAACGTGTGCTATTGACAGTAAAAGTCAATGGTTATGTGTTAAAATATTGTCAAACCCAAGAAGCAATTTGAAAAGTGAGAGGAAATAAACAAGCAATGATGTTCGGCCATTAGCATAGGTGTTTGTGAAGTTTGAATGCGCATCGCTGAAAAATGGATAAAATTCGGAGAAGGTTGATGAGGATAAAATGAAGACAAATTGTAAATTTCAACAAAATGGTTGTTACTTAAATAAATAGGTTTTGAGATAAACATACAAAATTAACTTTTTATGTTAAATTGTTCGATGGTTTAATTTGATCCCCTTTCACTTTCCCTATAACAAAAGCGAGTGAACGTTTTTAGTAAAAACACTTACAAGGCAAGAGGCTAGATGCAGCAATACATTTCAATTCTATAGAAAATGTCCATTTTTCAGTGTTTGGTTTCGATTAAATTCCATATGATGAATAGAATATTTTCCAGTAACTTAAAAGGGGATCACAAGAACATCGCCATTCCTTTAGCTGAGATTTATCATATTCGTCCGTCTTGATTACACTCCCAGTCGTATACAGTAATTTGTTATGAATTTTAAGTCGAATATTTTATTCAATCCACATGAGTAGATGGTTCTCATTTGGCATTCTATTTTTGTGCCAACTCTAGTAACAGTTAATTCTCTGAGTCTGTCTATATTTCTGAGATGAGGTATTACTTACATTATTTACATTATTCGGACTAATGTCCGAATCTTTGTCGCAATATTTATCACAAAGTTTCGGCCGTTGTACGCTCCGGCCTTCTTCAGGTGGTTTGAATTTCGAACTGAATCCTTTATTTCGCTCACTGGGGTATACTGTTCTAGTTTCACGTGCTATGTTTGATGGATGTCAGTTATCAGTTATCTCCTGCTAATTTCCCTCTGTAAGTTTTCCACTGCCTTAACCGGGTATTGAACTCACACTCTTTGTGTCCTGTAACTGGATCTAACCAACATCTTTATCCACTGTACCATGTGTCCATGAGGATTAAGTTCGCCATTCTAACCACCTGAAGAAGGCCGGAGGGTAAAACGGCCAAAACGTTGTAATAAATATGGCGACAAAGATGAGGACAATATTTCGAATAATGTAAATAATGTAGTTAATTCTCTGTCCTGTATTTGACTTTGAACTTACATTTGCGTTTCTTTTCTTCCAGAAAAACATAGTATATATCTATTTCCCATTTTCCTAAACGCAGTAATTCAACTAACGACTTACTTCTATAAACGTATTAATACGTTAAGCCATGTGCTATAAATTTCATTCTTATTCATCCTTATGACATGTCTCTTCAATATTTCTTAAACGTTCTGTACTTGTTTGGTTCTAATGTAATTTTCATGTTTCTTAAAACTTTGCGTAACATTTGGAAGTTAACTTTTGCAATCCCAGTGTCTCTTTATATTGTTCTATCGCATTCTGGGAAAACATTAATATATATCCATTTTTGGATATACACGATTTGCAATTCGGACGTTGTGCTGATTTTAAAAACAAGTTCTGTCTAATTCATTCTCGTTTCTTCTCGCTTTCTTTCACTATATTCTGTATTTTTCCTTTTTGTGTCTGCTATCAACACTATGTCACTCGCATATATGATGATGTTAAGGTTGTGTCCGTCAATAATGAAACGTGATAGGAATTCCAATTCTCTCAGAATTACCACACTTGAAAGGCTGAATAAGTACGAAGAAAAGACATACTTGTCTTACGCCCCTTTCAATATTTGTATAATTACCGAATTCATTTTCAATCTGCTGATTCGCATCTAGTATCGGTCTGGATTATTCTAATAGCCTTCACAAATATATCAAAGCTAACCTAATAGTTCAAACAGTTCTTTGTGGCGTACTTAAATCAATTGGCTTTATTTAATAGTAGAATTATTGTGTACCCATCTTTCTTAATCAGATTTTCCATGAATTGTGTTCACTTCTGTGTTAGGCTTACTAGCTACTACGATTTAATCAGTGGATTTCGTTGCTTTAAAATGAGTTTAATGAATGTTAGCAATAAAAGTGAATTAGAATGCGGTCGCTTCATATGTAACAAGAATCTCGATTTCTTTATAATATTCTCGAGGATGCTTAAATAATTTAATAAGTATATGGATAATGGTAAATTAGTTTCCAGCTTGCTCCTGGCTCATTGCACCTTCAAAACTGCTATGTAATATTGCACTACTAGAAATTGTCTTGTTTTATATCGGATATTGCCATATTAGCATATTTTCCATGAGATTAATAAGTACAATCACGTAATGCATAGAAAGATAAGCAGTAAGAGAAGTTCTTGAAAAAGCTGTTATGGGGAAAGGCATTACATATACGTATTCAATAAGTTCTCTTGCTACAGAGGTAATTCTTTTGTAATGATGCACTATGCTTAATTATACCAACATTCAAATGTGTTCAGTATTATTTCGTAAGACTAGAAGAACTAAAGATGGTTCGATTTAAAAAAAAATATGCAATGGTTTGATTGGATTTAGCGATGACAGTAACATGCAGCGTACAATTTGATTTTGAATGGAGAAGATATAGTTTTCTACAAGATATGAATATTGTCTTGAATCTTCTAAATCTGAGAATTTGTTCAACACTATCTAGGACAATTGTGTACTGGTTTCACTTCAGATGCGGACGGAACAGTTATTTCACTTGCGCCTTTCAGAAGGTGCAGGGTTGAATTGAGAGGCAACTCCTCTCGATGAATGAAGACATAACGAGATCAGCCGAGGTTTTAAAAGATTGTGATGCAGGTGTGGGAAAGTACTATACAAGATGTATTAAAACTTATCCTGGATAGTAGATGGAAGGTCTCTCACAGACATCGAACACGAGAATGTAAGGTCTGCTTTCGGATGAAAAGCCTGGACCGCATTTGCCCACAGAAAATGGCCAACATTATCTGACGAATAAAATTGAATAAAATGCTAAGTACGAGATATGAATTTACGTGATTTTATGTTGTAATGAATATGCAAACACCTGTGTCCCCCCTCACAGTAATATGATAGCTGGTCTCAGCCATAAATAGAGACTGATGTGGAGGCTCAGGACGACACGTATTGGCTACGCCTTTTGCCTACGCCTGTTGCCTACCACTACGACGAGGACCAGTCCATTACAGTTACCTGCTAGATTGTCCTAACCAGTTACAGTAGACAATAACCACTTTTCTACTTCGAACTTCCAGGGACATATAATTTTATTTGTAATATATGATGGTACTAAATGAGAAATGATTCAAATCGTTAGTAATTGAATATTCAACCAGTGAAATATATTTTCGTAATTTTAAAATTGACAAATGTTTCGAAAGTGACGTTGATATATGGTTCACATTTGAAACAATTCAAATAAACTTCGCGTCTTAGAGAACTGAAAAATTGATCCTATCTTTTAAAATCTCCAAATGATTCATCAATTCTTATGACATACGGTTTACTTTGGTAAGGAACATATATATTTTATGGAAGAAAACTGACAAATTATTCATAACTTTTCAACTTGACAAATGATTTTCAGTATAAAAATTGGATAATGTCTACTCGTTTTATTGTTTTTTTAAAAGAATTCATCAATGTAGAAATTATAAAATTATTATAAGCTATGCTACCAAAATCTTAGGGAATTTAAAAAATATGTCGATTTGCATGTGTATGGATTCCCATACAAGAGAATCCCAAAGAACGTTACAAAATGAAAGAAATCATCTCGTTTCAAGACTATAATGAATAGCAACAAATAAAATTGATAGCACATCTAACGCAAAAAAATAAAATAACTTAATCAATATGTTGACTTTCCAAACTACATGAAACAAAAGTCTAAGAAAGAAACCTTCGACAATAATTGTAAGAGCAAAAAACAGACAGTGTAAGTGAGAAATCTATTTTCCCGAAATTTTGTTTTAGGATTAAGATTTGATAAATTACTACCAACAGTAGTACTGGTTGCTCGGTCAATGAATGCCGGATATTTCCTTATAAGGAAACAGCTAATATTACCTTAAACCTTAGCATGCTTCGTCGGACAATTTTCATGTACCTCAAAATCCATTCATCAGGAAATAAACATCTATCCAAAATATCTTTTCATTGTTTGAGAAAGCAATTTGTCTTGGTTTCAATTCCTTTCTAAATTTGGGTAGCGCGTGCAACTGATAATAGATTACTTGCAACTAAGAAATGTTTTGTCTTCGCTGCAACTCAGGAAAATCAAATCAAATTCGAGAATACTTTCTAAGCTGCAAGTATAAAGCACATTTTAGTTGAATGCTACATTGCTTCTGAAAATATCATCTAATGAGGTATGATATTGAGACGCAAGAATTTTATCGCAGATAAAGCAAGTCACTCATGCGAAAACATCCATTAATCTCTCTCCTTCACTTTCGCTTTCGCGAAAATCTTTAGTAAAGTATTATTGCATGTGCAGAAGAAACCTGTCTTAGAATATATAATGATGTTTTTAACGTTAAATAGAGGTTACCCTAAAAATGACAGAAACGTATTTATTTCTTTGTTTCTTTCTTTGTTTCTTTTTTTCTTTGATTCTTTCTTCTTACTCTCATTATTACACGCAGGCAGACACATAGAATAACAAAGTATGTAACTTTCGTGCTGTATAGAGTGTTAACAAATTGAGTAGTTAAAATTCTTAAATAACAAGAGTATATATATATATATATATATATATATATATATATATATATATATCTCGGAAATCCAATTTTGCTTTCTAGGCAAAGTGGGTTTTAAAAAACAGCAGCTCGTATTGCTCTTAAGCATTACACTTCGAGTAAATTGAATTGAGTTCTCCGAGAAGCTGTCGTATTTCGTATAGAGAAAAACAGTAAAATTCCCTTCCTTTCTGCCGATCGCCTAGAGGTAAGATATCTGACTCATGTCAAATCAGTTGGGTTTCGCTCCCAGCATGAAGCAATCGAACGTCTAAACGCACTGAGGAGCTGTGGTACAACGAAAGATGACTATATATATATATATATATATATATATATATATAAATATAAATATTTTCACCACAGCCATTTTAAAGGGCTCTGGATCATCAGACTTTGGATATGTATGTATATATGTGTGTATGTATTTTTCTACAGGTGTATATGTGTATGTATGGGTATATGCATATAGTTTTATGTGTATATATGAATTTATATGTATATAGGGAGATGTATGTATGTGGATATAGATGGGTGTTCGGATATGTGTAGAGGTGTATTTGTGTATGGATATATGGGATATTATAAAAGAAGGACCTAATTTTCTGTTAGTAATGTTTTATCCAAATTTCTCCTCTAATATTCTCCAATTGGAAATAAGTTTAAATAATACGGATTTCATTTTCCATTTCAACCTTTGGAAGTAAAATCTGGTGATCCAGGGCCCTTTAAAAGGGCTGTGGTGAAATAATTTATTACATGGAACCTTAAAGTGGTCTGTTTTTATTCAAATTTATTTGCTCTGAATTTACATTGAGGTCTCTGGATATCATCCTGTTTGGGTCTACCCATACGGATTACCTAGTTTTGCATAAACTAACTAACTAACTATATATATATATATATATATATATATATATATATATATATATATATATATATATATATATATATCTGAGATAAGGTTTTGTAACTATTTACACTATTTAAATTGTTCGGACTGCTGTTATATATCCACGACGTTTCGGGTCTTGTACGCTCCGTCGTTCATCAAGAGTAAGTGTATGTATGTATAGTGAGTCACACAAATTTGCTCGAATCGTGTAATTATCCATCCCACAAAATTCATACTCCAGCTTGCATCTTAAAAGTCTATTCAGGAACCATGAAGAAAACGATTGAATTATTTTAAAAAAGAAGAAACTGTGTAGATGATCAGGGGTCACATCAGGAAAAGGGAAGAGATCATTTAGAAATGACTCAAATCAAAGAAAAAACTTTTGGCACGTGAGAGTGGAGTTTCACCTATGACGGTTAACAGAGCAGTGAAAAGTTTTGAAAATTAATTCTTACGTGAAACGCGGGAGATACATGTTCGATTTCATCACGATACTTCTGTTAAGCTCGATAAGTAATTATACATTCTTACTGCTGAAACTGGAGTGCAATTGTGTTATACTAACCATGAATACTTCTAGTAAGATATCTTTAATCAAATACAACAGTTCAAAGCTTAATCTAATAATTTTGTTCTTGATTTAAAAATTTTGCTATTACAACTTGTATATATCCCAAAATTACCACGGTTAACATCATGTAATATATATATATATATATATATATATATATATATATATATATATATATATATATATATATATATATATATATAAAAAAGTAGCTCTATTAATGGGTCTCAGCAAAAGAGTGTTTTTAAATATAAACCTGAGACAGGTCAGCAACGATAGAAAATAATCAGTTTCCAGCTGGAACGCAGTCTTGAGGCCATTTTCATGTATGTATGTGAGTGTATGTATATATATATGTAAATCAATAAGCGCATGCATAAACAGTATAACGTTATATATATATATATATTTTAGTTCAGGTATATGACGCTTTCTTTTTATCCGCAACATCTGTATAGTTAAGTTTGGTTTCTTTTGTTCATATGTGCACACACACACGCACACTTACATACCTTCTGTCTTTCTTTCTCTCTCTCACACACACAAACACGCACACACACACACACACACACAGAAATATACATATATATATATATGGAGAGAGAAAGAGAGAGTTACAGAGAAAGATAGGTATGATATAGTGATCTTTATTCATGCTTATATCAGTACAGTGTAACAATTTTGTTTCCTAGGCGTTATAATTTTCATTTACATATCAACAAAAGAAGCCTAATATCATTATTTCCAGACCAATTCTCCTCCGAAATCTGTCCTTTCAGGGCTCAATATGTATCATCATTTAATATATTTTAATCAAGCATGCTTTTTTCATTTTTCCTGTCGGCATGGAATCAATCACATGTATAATTTAACATGAACCACGTCTTTGAAGCTTGTAATTAAGTTTTCACTCAAACTTAGACATTTTAATTCTCTTCTATTCTGGATTCAGTGATTGTAACAATTGTCAAAACGGTTTTCTATTCCCAGCGTTTTCGCCTAAATTATTAGTCATTCAATGATTATATTTTTTCATACTACTGTGACAAATGTTATTCAACTGCTCTTGTCGGTGCTATACAATTTTCTGAAAGTCGATATATTCTTAATGTCCAAATACGACCAGAATATTAGGACCTTATTCATATTCGATTCTGTTAAAAGCAGGTTACTTATTCTTTATATTAAGGCCTTCCAACATTTTGAAACTCTTTTTTCAGTGGGAGGTATGTCACATCCGGATTCTCAGAAATCATGTTGCGTATAGAAGTTGGTGGTATTTCATGTGGTTTTAAATGTGTCTGTATTGAGTTCTGATGGGAAATGTGTAGCGTCACGTATCTTAATAGATATGTTATGGTGTATACAAGACAATTATTTTGGGGTTTGTTTTCGTCGGGAAAACAGTTCCCTATGAAACATCTAAATTCAAAAAAATTGATTATCTGGTATAATTTTTAATTTCCACTTCCGGCCTATTATTGTGTTTGTCAGTGTACTCCTTGAGGCCTTCTCTCTTATTAACATAATTAAACAACTTTCTAGGTTTCATCTTGTTTGGAGATTATTGGGATATATTATTAATCTTGTGTAATTTTCTGACATTTTGCTTTTAATTACCCGTTAAATTAGTTACAAACAATAATGCTTATAATATCTACCTATGGTGGTTTTCCATATTTCCACATCGATAACAGTATTTCCTCTAAGGTATTCGTATAACATATGTATTTTACATCTCAATACATGCCACACATTAGTAAGTAATTTTTTTTCCAATATGTAATAATGTTCGGTGTCCAAAAGTGAGATTTTTAATATTAAACTATTCAAAGATCTACTCTGGTGGAGAAAATTGATTTTTATCGCTTAAAACCAGAAAACTGCAGGTATGAATAAAATAGAAAAAAAGAAAACAAACTTGTATCTGTAACATGGATTGATAGAGACACAATAACCATTAATTCAGAAAATCAGTCAATTATGTGCCATGCGTGATACACGCTTAGGTGATCATGTACCTTTCGATACATGATTGACGACGCTGATTTTTATTTCTACATCTGTAGACCAGTTTCCATCCAAGGCTATAGAACCTGGTCTGTCCTGCTATTTACACATAGCTAGTGAGAGTAGAAGAGTATTCATACCTTTCCCAAGAGCATTAGCACGTAAGCGAATGTGATAGATCTGACTAGAATTCGAACTCTACTCTCTGATTCCTCAATCCGAGCTGCTATCCATTACTCCTCCGTGCCTCCTCAATTCAGAAAATAGTTATTACTAAATGCATGAAGGTGTACCGAATATTTACATGGATTACTAAATGTTAGAAAACAGATGTTATTTCTATTTCGATTAAAATACACACACATTATATAGGAAAAAAAACATATCACGTAGCACTATAAATAATGGACAAATTGAAAACTACGAAAATGATGAACCTGTTATGTATCATATATATATATACTCATATAAACGTCTTATTCGACCACAAAATCCTCACTGATTTAACTCTTTACTTTGAGAGGCTCTTGGTCATTATATTGCATACACTATAGCATATATAAAACCTATTTCTCAAAAAATAGATATATGCAGAGAGATATGTATTTTCCTATGATTCTTCAATATGCTATTAAATTGTTTTATTTCATTCAGTCTCTCCCTGAATATTAATATTCCTATATAAGTTTCTGAAGTCCACTACCTGTTTTTATCCTTTCAAATATTGATCGCACTTTCCTTCATAAACTTTTGATCGAAATAGAATATTAACTTCTTGATAAGTTTATTACTTCCACCTTTTTTGCTATGTGCAGTGTTTCTCCTGGACATTTGCAATCATGGCTTTCCACAATTTCCAGACTTTTGTAGCTCTTAATAATTTTTTTCCTTTAAGTTGTCTATCCTAAAACCTGTTTTGCCATACATTTACTGAAGCTTGCTAGGTAGGTTACTAGTTTTTTTCTGCCACTCTTGTTTTCCATATTTTCTGTGCGTATCAAAATTTTCAAACTTCTTTTTGCATGATGTTCCCTGGGAAATATTTCATTTTAGTTGAAGTATAAGGCTTCTTTTGTTTCTATTTTCTCAAATAATTCGCCGTTGCTCAAATTTTCGGTCGATGCTATTCTCAGTATCCTCCTCTAGAACTACATTTGTCTTTCTTCAAAATCTTCTTCATCTGCGAAGAAATTGTCTAACATTCACTGCCCAATAGGACGACTGATAATATGTAAGATTTCAGTAAGAGACTTTCCAGATTCTTAATGTTTCGCTTTGATTTTGGGAGACATCTTTCGTTATTGCTATGCGCATTGATATTTCAATGTAGCCCACTGTTAAAACACTTTACAAATATTTAAATTGCTGTATTGATTGGGTTTAGCATCAACAACGTCTAATTTTCTTGTGTTGTTTCTTTTGATAACAAAGATGAATTCTGTCTTCTTGCAGTTGATGTTTAATCCGTTCTTGTAGCTTTCTGTCACCAATATTCTATAGGAATTCGTGTAGTTTTCTTTCTATGTCTGCTTTCATCATTATAACATTCTGTATATATTATGTTGTTAAGATTGTTGCTGGTAAGGAATCCTGGTAGAACGTCTATTTCTATCAGAATCGCCTCACTGTATAGGTTGAATAAGACCGGTGAGAGAAACATATCTTATTCATACATTTCTATTTTTGTATATTGAACTCTTTTTTTCTATCCGTATGCAGGCATTTGATGCCCGTATACGTTCTGAATTGTTCTAAAACTCTCCAAAATATGTCAAGGTTTCTTAGCAGTTCCAAGAGTTCGCTGTGAGCTATTTTAATAAATACCTTTGCATAATCTACTAAACATAGATATACATCTTTGGATTTCTATTGATCATTGATATCATTAAGAGTATAAATCTCATTCCTCATTCCAGAATCTTTAAAGAAGCCGCACTGTTCTTCCGCTTTACCTGGCCAATTCTAAAGCGCACTCTATTCACCAGGATTACATTTAATTTGGTGCTATTGTTTGAAGCGCTCCAGTGATGTTGTTTCTGTTACTGAAGTAGTTTCCTTTTTGCATTTTATGGCACCAACTTCGAAAATGTTTAGTCCTTACTAAGATATCCGGGCTCTATCCTAATACTCATAATTGCTTTAATGATAATATTAACAGATATCTATCTATCTATCTATCTATCTATCTATCTATATATATATATATATATATATATATATATACAAAGAACAAACTGAAAACTGTATGCTCGCATTCGATACAACCAAATGAGCAACCCTGTTCGGTAACCATCTGCTTTTCCCGCCCTTCTTGTAACACTTCAATTTGGCAGGCGTTAAAAGCTAATCATTTGAATTCAATGTTCGTTCTCCGCTTTTCTACAGAGTATACTACCCATTCGATTTATTCTAAAGTTACAATTTATTTACATTTGCTTTGGTTGTTTCCCTACTCTTAATTTTTTCCTCAGAGTCTGCATAACAATGGATGATATTAGCTTGGCAGTTTGTTAAGTTAGCACATGTTTTTACATCTTTGCTTCTTCGGCCGTTTTCTGAACAATATTCAATTGCGTGTCTTTGTTGGTTATTGATTCGAAATGCGGAACAAAACAGTCAAATTATACATTTTGTTTTGATTTCTTCTCATCTGCTTCTTTCCACTTAATTCTGTTGTGTCACTGCTCCTTACAGTTACAACCTGTTTTTCGACAATTTCTTCGCAGCTCCGGACTTGGAAAAATATTATCTCACTTTTCTTTTCTTTCACTTTCACTTTTCATTTCTTTCTGTTTATCATTTCGAATTCTAATTGCTGTTTTACCACTTTCTAATTTTAGTGCTAGAGCTTCCCTTTTATTTTAAATTTGCCTTTTTTACCATCGGCTTTCATCCTAGTTCCAAGATCTTAGTTTCCATCCATCACGCCAATACATCCTTCCTTTTTTTTTATTTGCTTTATTTTATTGCTGACGTCTTCAACAAATTACACGTTGTCATCGTCATTATTGCTGTTCCCAAAGTGTTTAGGCTGTTCTAACCACTTTCCTAGGCTGACTGAAGCAGTAGTTCGTGAATTAAAGCGTAAGTTCTTGAATTTTGTGCAATCGTATTTGTGTGTTCAATCCATGTGTCGGGCAGTGTCTACTTGGACTCAGTGTGAAACAACGCCAGTAATAACGGTGTAGTAATAAATAGGAACTAGACGTGATAAACATGGATAGTGGAAGGAGAAAAAATTAACCCCGTAGATTAAATAAAATATTAATTTCGTAATTCTCTGGAGGTTACACGGACAGACATATACATGCAGTGCAGAACGGCCGATAGTAATAACAAAAATGAAGAAACTATTGTGCATGTAAATAATTAAAATAATGATAAAAACTCCTCTCAGAAATCCAGAGAGAAAATTTATTCCATGGTATTTATTTATTTATTCATTCCCCTTCCTTGTAACATTTTTTTCTTCATTAGTTCCATGTTTTAACATTTCCTTTTTTGCCTTAATTCATTTTCAAAACGACACGTAATTATATATATATATATATATATATATATATATATATATATATATGTGTGTGTGTGTGTGTGTGTGTGCGCGCGCACACACACAAATATGTAGAAAATAGGAAAGAACTCGTTAGATAAATAAACCGAAGTTCTTTAGTATTTGTGTTTCTATTTTTAAACAACAGTGATCGATACAAAATCAAAACCTAAATTATAATTATAATATATATATTATAATAGGGTCAATATTACTCTATAAATGTTATACATACACAATATCTTTTGTTTGATAAATATTCACTCAATAGAAAAACCGAGTACCACACAACGTAGATTGTTACTGAATGAGGTTATTTATTTTAATAATTACAAACCCAAGACTGATAATAAAGCAAGTAAAACGGAGGCGTTTACTGAGTGGGTGACATATGAAAGAAAAAAAAACATTATTAAGGAGCGGGTAGAACAAAAGAACAAGAATTAAGAAGGCAGAGGATAGCGATTGACATTGTATTTAAATTTTTGAAGTTGAAACTTAACTGAAAAGCAAGAAGTCGGAAGAGATTTCCACAAGCGAGAAATGCGAGAGAATAAACAGTTTGTACAGAATCTACGGTAACCTCTATTTCAACTGTAACGGGAGATCGTGTCTTAAACAAAAACATCGTTGTAATAAGAGACCTTGTTGTCAATCAAGTAATTAAACACGCTATGACGTCCTAACTAGTTCCCATATGTACAATTTGTCTGTGAATTTGGGTGGGGAAGGAAAATAACATTTGAAAAAAACAATGAATATTTACAATGAATACAATTTATATATAATAAATTTAACATAAAAGTGTTAGTGATAAAAAACAAGATTTGTAAAATGTGGCAGAAAATCAGTTAACGTGACGAAATTTATAGATAGCATAGAGGAAAGTTAAGAACGATTACCGTTAAAGTAGTTAAAGAAAAGGATACAAGGAAGCTACATATCAACATAAAAGGAGAAATTAAAGAAGACTATAAGAATATGCAAGTTATATAATAATTGCCCGATAACCAGAAAAGGATGTGTTCATATTGACCGGAGAATCATCCTCTCGGTATTCTGTTCCACAATATAGAATTTCTAGCGAATAAGCTCTCCATATTCCACTTCCTCCTTACCAATAGGATACAAAGGGAATGAGGTTTGTTCTACAAACTCTATATGCATATAATTAAAATATGTTACAAAGCCAAACAGTGATAGGCTGATTCGATTGGGTGAAACGTCTAAGCATTCATAACGGTTTACATAGCCTTTCTTACATAAAAAGTTCAACAGTTGTAAATACGCAACTTTCCTGCCAGTGTTTCTTGAAATGTTTATCTTTCAATTTAATGAATAAAAAAGCATAGAATTTTCTGGAGTATAAGCTTTTTTTTTTTTTTTTTTTTTTTTTGCAATATGATAACTCGTTTTAAAATCTTCCCAGTATTGTTGAAGTTATCGCTAACATTTTTGTCAAGATTTACAACACTACGTTCGTTCAATTTCGCAAACCAATCTACGAAATTTGAATAAGCTGGTTTGTTTGGGGGAAAAAATTGATAAAAACCCTACTCAACGGTTTAATAAGTTATTTAATTTAATTTTTATAGGACTTGATTGTAAACATTTTTTTCCTTTTTAACAGCGAAAAATAAATTCTTAGGGTTACTTATTTTTGAGTATGCAACATACAACTGGGCATGCTTAGATATTTCTTTCTAGAGCCAAATTCCAAATTTTGAAGCATTTGACCTTGGGATTTATTTATAATTCTCGCAAAAGCAGGTAAAACTGGAAACTTGATTTTTGTATAAAAACTTAAATAAATGATGAACAAAAAAAAAATGCATTTTTATCAAATAAAATTTTCTCATTTTAATCATTAATTTGTTTTTAAAATGATGGGATTATTTTCTATCCTAAATAATAAAACTTTTAATTTTCAAAAACATGAATAAAATATATATTGTACTAAGCTACGGACCCTAGTAAAAACGAACTGCATTTTGTGCCCCCTTACCTGTTTGCAATTCTTCCTTAAATTTGGGTGTGATTGACGGACGGACTAACGGAAGTCACATAATTTTATATATAGATTTATAATTATAATTATTTGTACTTTATGCTATACTAATATGTAAAAAGGAAATTTTGAATATGTTTTGAAATGTATCAACAACCTGGTCTAAAATATATTTATATATCCCAAAGTGTGGTCAGTATTGTGTTTGTCGACAAGGAAAGCGACATCAACTTGTTTTCTTCTAATTTCGACTTTGTTCATTGTGTTGAACTTTCCACAAACACATTTGAAAAGATGAGTCCAAACTTGTCTTTCAACTATCAGCTAAATAGAATATCAGACTGGGTTTTCTATCTGATGTTGTCATTCCCAAATGGTTGGGTGCGTTGGATATAAAATTCGACTTGAGATGGAAAACAAATTATCATCAACTAGTGTGGTGAGTATTGAGTCTTATTCTCCACAAATATGACACATGGTACCAAAAGGAGGAGGAATTAGAAAATGCCCCACTATTAATAAAACTTTGGGAAGAACTAATCTCGCCTAACAAGTCGCGTCAAATTATGTACCGTAACTGAATATTCCGAGTGTTTTTGGGTGTATAGGTTAAAAAGAATTTTCCGTGTTGACTTGAAGAAAGATAAAATATTTTTTTAAGCAAATCATCCCAAGAAAGGCGGGAATGCCACTAGCACGCAAGGAGTTACAGATTGTGAGAGTAATAGTAAAGAGGTTTGTTTGGGTAAAGAAATAAACAGAAGGATAGGGATCAAGGTCAAGGTCAGAAGATATCGATTGACATTACATTTGAATATTTGAAGATTATAGCTATGAGGGAAGCAATTGATAGGATGGGAGTTCCACTGACGGGAAGAGCGAGTAAGAAGCTGTTAGAGTAGAATAGATGGCTACATTTAGCAGTTTCGACAGTGAAAGGATGAGACTGAGATGACAACCTAGTAGCACGCTTAAATTCATGCAGTTTGGGAACCGGTGAAAGTAGCTCATCATAGCAATTAACATGAAAATACTTGTAAAAAAGACAGAGGGAAGACACAACACGACTGTGAGAAAGTGACCGCAGACGAGATGTTGGATTAGGACAATAACGTTGTATATCCATCTCTGGATTTTGTCGAGGATTTCGAAATAACCTGTGGGAGCACCAGACCATATATGACAGCAAATTTCCATGCAAAGAAGAATGGTTGATTTGAAAGAAGTACTCAGGCGAATAAAACCTTCTAATGCGACACAGCGAACCAACTTATAGATTCAATGTAGTTGTTCCACTTCCGGTCAGCGTGAGACCAAGCATGCTGAGCGTCGCTGTGTATGAAAGTATGCGGTTTTCGAAAAGGATTAATATTCTACCCAAATGTGGATTAAATATATATTTTTCTTTAGTAAACTTCAAATAAAATAGCTAAATAAATGTTCATACTTTCAGTGAAATCATTCATAAAAAATCTTGCAAAAACAGGTTTGCCAGTAAAAGAGAATTTTAAATGGATGAAATAAGTTTTCAAAATTGCTAAAATGAATATTTCGAAACAATCTCAAAAAATATTCAGTTATTTTTCCCTTTGAGCAATTACAAATTCCATTTGAAATCGAATATCGCCATTTAAAATATATAATGTTCGTGTTTATAACAGAATAACTGAACCACAATAGGACGAAATTAACCTCCACGCAGTATTAATTATTATCGATACTAAAGAAAAATTTCATTATGCGAAAGCTTTTTATAAGATAACGGTCCTTTAGACGTCATTATTTTCATCGATGTTCAATGTGCAGAGATAACGCTAAAGTTGACTTGGGTAACAGGAGTTTGAAGATGATTTTCTGTCTATACGGTGATATACAAACAGGTTAGTGCTAAAATTGACTCGTTCTATTGTATTTAGTCCCGTTGCATCAGCTGAACTTCTCAAATGTCAGTGGCAAGCATCCATTTTCCGATATTCTTATTATGTTAGTGTCATGTGTCTGAAATATATTGCTTTTATTAACAACATCTTGACCCCGGGAAATCTCACACAAACGTGAACATTCTTCCACTCACCAATACAATGATGAACAAAAGAGGCCAGATAATTAGAAAAAAAAATAAAGGGATCAATTTAGTATTTATTTCCGATACGTGTTATTTTTAATGGTTCATTTTTATAGTATTATCATAGTGACGACATTACCTGTGACAAAATTAGCTGAAAATATTCCAAGTTTATTTTGACACCTGATCACAAAGGTTTAAGCCTAAAAATTATCATAGTAAATATTTGTTATATATCGATTTACATCTGTTAGTTTCCTCATCTATATCTTGTCATAAATCTTCGATCGATGTGATGTCTGTAGAGATCAGACAGATAAAATGAAAGCTTGAGGGATATCGGATATAAGTAATAATTTGAAATAACTTGCGTTATAGTTAATTAGATATAGGGCCGAAGTTTAAAACGAAAGGGATCCCTTAAATTATCTCAGGCTATCTATCTCAAATCTCCATCTTTTGCAATCTGTCAGTTCAGAAGAGTCTCCAGATGTCGAGGAGTTAGCATAAATAGCGACGCCGTTTCCATTATCGGCTTGCTAGGAATCTCGGGAAGTTTATAGTACCTGTCAAGTATTTAATAGAAACTGATATTCCCAGGTAGTCATCCATCTGTGTTATAACCAGGCTTAACTTTGCTTAACTTGGGTACATCGAACGAGAAACCGTGTTTCAACTTGACATGTTTTCGGCCCGACCAACTCCATTAAACATAACAAAATACAAATGTTTGTGGAAAGATTACTTGGAATATTTCAGAACCATTTTCTGGTATATATATATATATATATATATATATATATATATATATATATATATATATATATATATATATAAACATACCTGTTTTTATTTTTTGAGATGAGGTATTATGTACATTATTTACATTATTCGGACTATTGTCCTCATCTTTGTTTGAACTCACGCTATTTGGGTCCTCTCACTGGATCTAACTAAAGTCTTTATACAAAGAGTGTGAGTTCAATACCCGGTTAAGGCAATAGAGGACTTTCAGAGGGAAATTAACAGGAGATAACTGATAACTGACATCCATTAAACATGGCACGTGGAACTAGAACAGTCTACCCCAGTGAGCGAAATAAAAGGTTCAGTTCGACATTCTAACCACCTGAAGAAGGCCGGAGCGTACAACGGCGGAAACATTGTTATAAATACGGCGACAAAGATGAGAACAATAGTCCGAATAATGTAAATAATGAAAAAATACATACATCACTATATTTTAAGATTGTCATTTTTAGTTAAGGTATATGTCGCTTTTTTTCTGCAGGGTCTCTCTTCGTATTCGATGTATGAGGATCTTCTGAAATTTGCTATCCCAGATATGTTATTGTGTGACAATTTAACAGATATTTCTCCTTGGTAATGGTCAGCCCACCATTTTTCAACTTGTTTAAAATATAGACAGTTTTTTGCTTTATATCTTCTCTACTTGTATTACTAATATATCCTCTTGACACACACACACACACACACACACATATATATATATATATATATATATATATATATATATATATATATAGATATATATATAGATAGATAGATAGATAGATAGATAGATATTCGACTCTCTCCCGTCGTATTCGACGTGTGAGTGTCATGTAGCTCAGTTCCACGGAAGCGACAGTCCCACCAGCACATATGAATTCATTATAGTGGTGAAGGCTTTCTGCAGAATCAACAACACTTTTTGAAGGTCCGAATACAGTGACTTAGTTCACTACGTGCTACAACGCCCCCAAAAGAACTTAAGCGGTTCTGAATTCAGAGTTGTTCTTCTCCTAGTCCAATTGCCATCCAAAGCTATAGAATCTTGTCTGTCCTGCTATTTAACCATAATTGGAAGAAGAATAGGATTAATACTTTAATAATCCAACCACTCTTTTTGAAAGGCACAATACAGAGACCTGGAGTACTACGGACCTCCGCGGGTTTTGAATTCAGATTTTTCCTTCTCCTAGACTAGTCGCTATAGATCCAGTGCTATTGAACCCGATTGATCCTGCAATAGGTGGAGGGAGAAGAAGAAGATTAATAACTTTCCCACGGGTATTAATTAGCACGTAAGTTAATGTAATTGATTCGACTGGTCAGTGATGAAAATTAAAATGTACGCACAAAACATATCGTATTGATTATCCTCACATATAAATAATAACATATCAATAATAATCATATCAATCCCTCAAATGTTCAAACGATTTCCACCCGTCAATCAAAGACTCGTTTTTACCCGAAAAAATTGCTGTTATCATCTATTAGAAATCAGTTTTCTAATACAAGTATCATAATAATGTTTAGAAAATGAAAATATTAAAAACAATTTTAATGAATTAAAGGAATTCCAGTAATAAATAAATCCTAGAATCACCATTACAATACTAGTACTAGAGAAAAAATATTTACTGTATACCTACACTTGCAGTCCCCTATATACAGAATTTGTTTTCCATTTTCGTTTTACGTTTCTACAGGTATTTTGTTCAGTTGTTCTTTTTTTAATAATTTAGGTTCCTTTTTCTTTATTTAAAAAAATTCTGTTGGCAAGTTTAGATTTTGTACTTAGATAGTCTGTGTTATATATATATACAAATATATTAATGTTATCAGAATTGCTTGATTACAGTTAAATAACATGTATTTTACCAACATGCTGAAAGCTTACAATGCTATTAGGATTTGTAGTCAGTTTCTCGATCCATAGTCAAGTGCATGCTATATTTATCCATTTTTTTTGTTATAGTCATTAGAAATTTAATAGTTTTATTCTGTTCAACTTTTAGAGCAGCTGACAATTCCAGATGAATTCTTCCTATATTTCTATACACTGCATTCAACTGGGAACCAATATCTGCTAACATATATTCCATGTTCAAAATTGCAAACATTCGTTTTTAATCATAATTTCTATCCCTGTGGCCAGAAATATATGGTTTCATAATGAAGAAAATAAGTAAGTAGGAGAGTTACAATGTAGCATTTTAATCATTGGGCAGTGATAAGGATTATAAGGAATATAAGAAAATCATAGATTTTGTCAATATAATCAAAACACAGTCAGAATTACAAATAGAAAATTTGTTATTGGAAGTTGCAATATAGTTGCTATTAGACATATGGGGTGTGTGAATTTCAGACGTGTATTTCCTTTCATATAATCGTATATATATATATATATATATATATATATATATATATATATATATATATATATATATATATATATATATATATATATATATATATATATATATATATATATATATATATATATATATATATATATATATATATATATATATATACACACACACACACACATGCGCACACTTATATTATATATATTTACATACATATATATACACACACACACACGGACATGCACGCTTATATCTATCATCTATCTATCTCTTTCTCTCTCTCTCTCTCTATATATATATATATATATATATATATATATATATTTATGTGTGTGTATATATATATATATATATATATATATATATATATATATATATCAGAATCTCTGTAAAGAAAGTGATATAGAAACATTTTCATACTAAATTGTTTGCACCAAAATCTATATAACCTACAATAGACCATTCACAATATATATATTAAGCATAGGTTTACCCCTAAAGTGCAAGATTATGTACAAAATATATGTAGTTGAAAGTATAAAATTCCGCTTAAAATATGTAACGTTCGTCATTAAATAACACATATATTTTGTTATATACCCGACATTGTGGTAAATATATAATAAAAAACAGCTAAAGTAAAAGGGAAAATAATAGGCAATAATTAGATGGTTCGTTTTTTTTTTTTTTTTTTTTGGCTTAACGGAAAAACGCTATTTAATCTATATAATAAAAAATAAAATTATGTGCCTTCCTTTGAATCCGTTCGTCACACCCACTAAAATAGACATGCATTGGCCGATTGAAACCAAATTTTAGACAAATTCAAACAGGTAAGGGTGTACAAAGTACCGTTACTTTTACTAGGATGCTTACCTTAGTACAAAAAATTTCATTCATGTTTTTTTTTAAATAATGTTTTATTATTTAATATGCAAAATAATCCCAATATTTAAAAAAAAAATTAATGATGTAAATAAGAAACACTTATTTAATAAAATGCAATATTGTTTTTGCCTAACATGTTTTTAAGATTTTATACAAGAATTCAGTTTCCAGTACGCCCTGCTTTTGCGTGAACCATAAATAAATCGCAAGGTCAAAATTTCCAAAAAGTTGGAATTTGATTCCAGAAAGAAACTTTTACGTATGGTTAGTTGTATGTCGCATGTTCAAGTTTGGGAAATCCTAAAAATTTATTCTTTGTTGTTAAAAACGTAAAAAAAGTAATTTTTCTTAAAAATATTGTTTACCATAATGTCCTATAAAATTAAAGAAATTATTAAACCGTGAAGAAGGTTTTTTGTCAAAGTATTTTCTAAACAAATCAGTTTATTCAAATTCAGTCGATTAGTTTGCGATATTAAACGAAAGGAAGACTTTGTAAATCGCGACAAAATATGTTAGCGATAGCTTTGGCAATGCTAAATACTGTGAGGATTTGAACATGATTCAGCATCTACCAAATTGTTTGAGTAATAATAACATTTCAATATAAACATAATTACAATTGAAAAGATTAATATATAAATCCAAGTGAAAAACAAATAATATTTAGCAGAATCATGCATGATAAAAATACCACATTTTCACAAAAGATATCAAGTTGTCGTGGGTCTGTAATTGTCAACTTCGTGAATAGCACAGCGCATATAATGCGATGAAGGATATTTTAGTAATGGATCATAATTTAATCCAATTATGTCTTCATCTGTTGGAGACAAGAAAGAATTTCTCAAACATTAGTTGTGAGCTGACTATTTAAATCATTTCGGCATAGAGTTATGCTGGACAATCTCCTCACATTTGAAGAAGAGACTTGAAGCAAGATAATTATGGCTCTATTGAAGTATAACGAGAATACCGTGGATTGTGATGTGATTAACAACGAATTTTAATCGAAACGGAAAGTAAATTGATACTCATAATTGTAATCAGAAAGAGATAGATTAAATTTCTAGTACTCATAATACCGAAAGAGGAGCTGGAAAATTTAGCACTCACAGGAAATAATGAATGCATAAAGAAAAGAGAGAGAACAAGTAACCAAACTAACTAACTTGTGTAAATTGTCATCGCAGGGATTAAGAGTGATAAATAAAGGACAAATCTTACAAAGAACTACAACAAGATAGGAAGATGTGGAGAGCCATGTTCATTCACGTTCAGAAGGGAAATGGCACATAAAGTTATCCGAACCAGCATCGTGTGTCATAAAACTATGAAATCATATAAAGAAAGTCGGATTTGTCAGCCAAGAAAAATCTTACAAATGACAGAAATGTTTCATTATTGATGCTTTCTAAAGAATAATCCATAATAATTTAGAATTGAAATAACATAATATCGACAACCATGATTTACGAAAATAAGACATCAGCATGTTTTCAGCCTTATTTGTTAAATTTGAGAGAGATATTGTCACGCGCGTCGTCTCGCCAAAAGAAATCTGTTTGAAGAGAAGGATAAACAAATGCAACATGATCGATGGATTCGTGCGAGCAAAGACAAAAGATTTCAACGCCAATACAATCAATACTTATTCAGATTTAAGAATTACCAAGTTCGATTCACGCGTCTATTGATGACCTTTGGTAGGAAACAGCATTGTATGAGAATCGGGTTTGATAAATAGACTATGTCATATTAGATTTGGTAAGTCAATATATTCATATTAAAATTGGTATTAACCGAACGATGTTGGTCATAATTCCATATACTTACGAGCTTTGATCGAAATGTATGGGTCTGGTGCAAGTAAAAAAAAAAACTAAGACACATATCGACCAATCTACTTCGAAAAATTCCCCTTCTGAAGGCACACATTTTAACCAGTGTCGTTTCAATTGGTGGAAGCATTCGTGGAACTCCTTTCTTAGGATCGCATTCTCGGTGATTGCCTCGACTTCTTGAAATCTTGTTTCTGTGGGATTTGATTTTTGAAGAGGAAAAAGTGGCAAGGGACATTATCTAGGGTAAATGGTGTTAGTCAAAACAAGGAAATGTTTTTCTTTGTCAAAAACTAGTGCAGAAACGATTGTCTCTGACAAAAATTCTGTGGTGTAGTGATACTACCACACACTATATACTTTCATTCCAAGCATTGCTATATACAAAGAAAGTAACAGAATTTTTACAACTTTGTGTGTATTCACAACAGAGTAGGGCGTCAATCTGCGTCTAGTGTTTTCACTCTGCCTACATTAGTTCTATTAGATTAGCAACACTCCCGATAATTTTTTTCATCAGACGTCATATATGAGCAATATCTGAGTTTGAACTATTTATCATGATTAAAATACAGATAATGAGTTGTTTCGTGAGATGTTAGGTTCTTTTCTTAAGCAAACTAAATTCCAATTAAATTCTTATTTATGAATCTGTCCAAAACGTAGAAGCAAAAGAAACAATATTCAATATGTTTGGATAAATTATTATAATATTACATATTAATATGGCTTTTTTTAAAAACATTTTTAGTCGTTTCACACCAATGAAGGCGTCAATATCACTAGAACACAGGCTGTGAAAGTGAAGACCGATAATAATGAGGATTGAGGAAATGATAAAAATAATAGGGTACAAGAACACAGAAATGGCGATTAACGTGGAATTTACATTTTTGAAGGTTGTAGTATTCAGGGAAGAAAGAAATCCGTGGTGCGAGAAAAGAAGCTGCAATAGTAGAAGTGGCGGTGGCATATCTTACTTATTATAAAACGCAGGTTGTGTGTGTGTGTGTGTGTGTGTGTGTGTGCGTGTGTGTGTGTGTGTGTCTGTAACGTTTATATGTTGGATCGAATTTCCTACACTTTTTAGCCGATTTCAACAAAACTTCACAGGACTACATAAAATTACCTTGTGGTGGTTCTAACGGGGCGGAAAATGGGAAAAATATAGTTGTTTTTTAATAAAATCAATTTGAAAACACGATTAAGACACATCGTGAGAATGAAAGGGGGGCAACTCACCCACGAAAATGTAAACAAAAGAGCATAGCATGATGAAAAAAAAGCCGAACTTGACGAAAACAAAATTTTATCGTCTAATGTTCATATTATTATTAAAGAGGTATTTTTTTACATATTTTAATCGTTCCTAGCACGTCTGAAATTTTCGTTAAAAATATTGTTTTTTTTTGGTAAAAAAAAGGGCAGATAATCATTTTCAATCATATTTTTCGATTTGATAAAAAAGATTAAAATCTTACTTTGATATTCTTTTAAAAGTCATTTATCATTTTTTCAAAACTGATTTTAATAAAAACAGATATTATACTGTTTATTTAAAATATTTTGAACCAAGCTTAACTTAGCTTCTGGGCCAAAAAATGTAATTTGAAAATAAAACAAAGCAGGTCATAATTCTTTTACCTCTGCTGTCCCTGTCTAGGAATATCTCCTTCTGTTCCATCTTTTAGTACTTTTTAGAACTTAGTGCTTGCCTTTTTTCTGTACCTGATTTGTTTCTTCTGAGTTTGAGTCTATCATATCCGACTCAGTGATTGTAGTCAGTATTATCATGCCACAAAATTCACAAACACTTTAAGAGCCAAGGTTGTTGGAACACTATTAAATCAAGATTTTAAGACTAACTGTTTCTTTTTATATCTCCAGCTTGCTGTTGCCACTGCCTCACTAGACATCTTTCTCCTGCAACTTCACTTTCCTGCTGCTACTGCTGAAGGTCTTGACGTGTTTACTGTCATGCGTGATTCTTTCATTGTTCGTCCTCCTCCTTTTCTGAATGGCTTATATATCATAATTTCTATTTTAAGAAGAAGACAATAAGATCTCATCCCAAATATTCAGTCAGGAATTACAGCACATTCCTTCATTTTTGAAGGAAACTATAATTCCATTGCCAACAATATATTATCGACTTGCTATCCCATCTTCAACTTATTGAATTCTAAGTTGTATTATACGACAATCTTTAATAAAATTGCCGTCCTTACGTCAAACCAATGTCACTCTGCATTAATCATCATATATACCAATGACAAATCTTCTTACAGTTCTTCGCAAAATTAGGCACACACTTTCGTGACTTTTTTTAGCTTTGACTTTTTTAGCAAATATCCTGAATATTTTGCATCTACTATTCATATTTACATTCACTAAACCAGTTTCTTCCAAACATTCCTTCTTGTTAAATATCCGTTTCTTGTTTGTTATCATTTCTTTTTGTTTCAGAATCACTTTTTCCTCATTCAAAGGGGTACTACGAAAATGGTATTCTCAATATTCATCGCTACGTTTGTGCAAATAACCAAAAGGTAATGCCTTTTACTGCAAATAACAGTGTTGTATATATTATTTCATTTGATTTCTTTTTCCTGACACCCTAAAAGCTAAGTTCTTTTCTTGTTATTACCTTAACAATGTCCTTTAATTTTCTATGATTTTGCAAATTCCAACAATCATTTTCTTCTCACCAGGTAATTTTGCGTTGTTTCTTCGACAACATATCCTTCATAGGTGCGATGACAATATATAAATTTAACAGAAATAATAATAATAATAATGATAATAATACACATAACAGTATTGTACAAAGATATATACACCCATCCTTGATATTTCTACAATCTTACGTGAACGCAGAATACTCTTTGGTGGAAACTGCTGGCGAGGAAAACAAGAAATGGCGAGTAATCTACTTCTCTGGACACCAAACCAAGGCGCAAATCAGATAGATCGTCCAGCAATCATCAGCATTGGTCAACTATATTCTGATAGAGATTTCAACCCGAAAGATCTTGCGGCCTTGATCCAGGACCGTGGCATTTAGGCTGAAAAAAGTAAAAACATGTGGAACAAAAGAATACAAATAAAAAGCTTAATCGCAGTATCTTGTCTGTTGTTTTTAATGAAACATGCATATATATATATATATATATATATATATATATATATATATATATATATATATATATATATATATATCGGGTGTAAGAGCAAAATTTTCCCAATCGTGTCCATTTACATTTAAAAACACAATAAACTTTATGAGTTTGTTTTTTTCCAGGTTTTCAAATGAACCATTTAGGCATATTGTTACCATTTTTCGTAAGAATCAGTGAAAATCGCTTTGAGTTATTTAACTAGAAAGAGAACAGGCTAAAATCGCTTTGTGGGAGCCCCACTATATCTAGTAAATAGAAATGGTAACTGGATAAAGATTATTCGGGTCTCTGGTAGTGGTAATATTAATACTAATATTAATACCCTGGCTTCCATCTTCAAAGTTCATTCAAGAACCATCAAGAACGGCGAATAAGCTTAAAAACAGGATTCAGTAGAAAGAAAATCTAGATCAGTAGCTAACAACTGGAAGAGGGATCATCATCAACTTAGAGCTAAAGTGTCAATTAGAAAATATAAAACTCAATCCATAAAACTGGCTAGTGAGTGAAGAGTTTCACCGATGAAAGTTCAAAGAGCCTAAAAAATGAGATCGTACATGAAACGTATGAGCCACTTTCTTATCCAGTTAAATTTAAAAGGTTACAGAGGGTGTAAATTATCTTGAATGATGTAAAATGATCCGGAATAATATATATATATATATATATATATATATATATATATATATATATATTGAATTTTATTTCAATACTTCATGAGCTTCTCATCCTCAGATATGATTAATTAATGATAAAAATATAATTTTCGTTTATGATAAATTTTATCCCGATAATTCTGTTATGCGTTGCAAGTAATTATACATTCATATTGATAAAATTAGAGTGCAATAGTGTTGTAAATATTTATTAACATTTGTATGACCAACAGTCGATGTTGTAATGTTAATGGTATTTGTAATATTTATCGTTGCCATACAACAACAAAAAAAAAATCTTTCGGCAGTTATTGAACTGTTTGGTAAAATTTTCTGAAGTCTTTTTACTGAAGCTGTACCTTCATTAAGTTAAACCTCTCAAATTACTGTTATTTATATATTAATGACGATTATCTTCATGCTTTTTTTTTGCTGATGCAGAAATTTAACGGCTTGATTGGACAATTATTCTATATCTATTGCGCTATATATTTCTTAATTTCATTTTCTTTAATTTATTTTGTAAAACTCTTCGTTTACTGTTTTATCGACAGATACACCATAAAATCACTTGCGACGAAATAATTCATTATACATCAACATATCGTATATATGACTACAGCAAACATACAACAATATGCCTACGTGCATACATAGTTAAATATTAATCAAACAATTTACTTCACAAAAAAGATATTATTTTACAGCATAATCTAAAGCCAACAAAAAGTGCAGGCTTGTAGGCGCTCTTCGCTGGCCAATATTTGAGCACCATAATCTCCGTTTCTTCATATGATCATGTTACAAATGGGGAAGTCAATGGTGAAAGATAGACAGATAGAGAGAGAGAGTGTGAGAGAGAGAGAGAGAGAAGGAGGGAGAGATCAAGCTTATGTAATATGCAAGACGGGATCATTATCATAATGTTGCACGGTCACATCTCTCAAAGAGATCAACCAGATTGTCTTTGAAAGTGAAGAGAGACAAATAGTGAATCAGACTTAATAAGACATGCCTAAATACATGTAGATCTGAAAGATATCGGTGTGATCTTGGAGTGTGAAGAGATAAAACTAAGTACTTAATTCACTAATGAATATCACTTTGATCGATTGAACATGAGAACGGTGAAAATCCCAATTGAAGATTAGGTCTCAGTTACCGATTTATTGATAAACTTGATATATATATATATATATATGTGTGTGTGTGTGTATATGTATATGTATATATATATATATATATATATATATATGTATATATATATATATGGATATATATATATATATATATATATATATATATATATATATATATATATATATATATATATATGTATATGTATATATATATATATATATATATATATATATATGTATATATACATATGTATAGGTATATATATATATATATATATGTGTGTGTGTGTGTATGTGTGTGTGTGTGTGTGTGTGTGTGTGTGTGTGTGTGTGTGTGAAAATGAGCTAAATAAAGAAATATGAGCAAACATAAATGCGTACGATTACGTACACATACAGATGACCAAATAAATATTTATTTAATTTTTGGAGTACACAAAAAACGTGCTTAATGCAGTTAAACATAGTTATACAGTATATCTTAATAATTAGACATATAACTACGTTTGCAATACGAGTTTCATGGCTTTCTCATTCATCAGGAAAATTCGTAAATAATATTTGCCCTTCTTAATTTTGTTCAAAGATGTGAATTTAAGGTTTTAAATTTTTTGTAGTAAATAATTAATCTAATTTTTTGCTATTGTCAACTGGTGTTTTGTATTATTTGAAACCTCTAAGTTTAAATATACATAAATTAAAATGAAATAAATATAACAATTCACCTCTTAGAACAAAATTAAATAGGATAAATTTTATTTACGAATTTAAATGTCAATTAAATTCGTAAATAATTAGATAGTCCATACCACAACATGTTTGACAGATAACACTCACACTGCACTTTTCTGACCATAGCTCAGTTAGGTCTCATTTAAATACTCATGGAGATGTACCGGAACCTATACGTAACATACTTGTTAACAGCAGAAATATATATGGAAAAAAGCCTAAAAATAATGGAAGCCTTACAATTAAAAACAAAAGAAACTCAATAACATCAACTATAAACATTGAAAACATTATGTAAATACACACATACAACAATCTATTTCTTGTTAACAGTTAATATATTTCAACCTTGAAAATGGCTAAATGTATAGCCGAAAGCGCTCTGATAAAAAGAACAATTGTGCTGTTTTTATATAATTTATCATCTGAAAAAAACGTAATCACATGAGAGATTGTATAAAAACGAAAAGTACCTTGTCTGTCATATTCAATGGAATGTGCATGAAAGAAGGTTTGCCGCCTAAATACACACACACACACACACACACACACACACATATATATATATTTGGTCCTTGCGAAATGAGACAATCGTTATATTCATCTTCATATATTTATATTTGATTTATAACCTGTAGTCTATACTAATTTTCCCAATTACAAAGCGGCCCTTTAAGTAAACACAATTTTATTTTCCTTCGTCCCATCTCTCTCCCCCACCCTTTCTTTTTTTTTTTTTTCCTTCCTATCCGAATTGTCTGTGGTGTGTATGTCACCACGAAATGTATCTTTATGTATTAGACATCCGTCGACTTTCTTTCTCCTCTCTTTTTAAATCCACCCCACCCACATCTCCAAAATTCTCTCTGTCACTCATCCTCATACTTACACTTTCTCTAAATTCTGTTTTGATTTCCGGAGTTGTTTTTTTCTGTTTTCATTTTGAATTTGTAGGTCTGATGATTTGGATCGTATTTACGATTCCAATGGAATAAATTATGACCATGGAATATTAGTGTTTAAGCCTTTTTATTATATCCTTACTCTGTCCTAGACATTGAGTTCTACCTGGATCCTTCCTCTTGAAAAATTTTTTTCTGAAAATATACATGTATGGGAATTTTTTAGATATATTTTTCATATGTATGTATATTTTCCACTAATATTATCAATATATATATATATATATATATATATATATATATATATATATATATATATATATGTACGAAGGTGTGTTTTTTTTTGTTGCGTTTCTTCCCAGTATCCCCGTAGTGTATCAGAAATATTCAAGCTCAAACGCTGCATGACAGATTACTTACATGATATACTTAGACTTGCTTTATTTCAGTCGTGGGTAGGACAGCCTAGTAGAAATATTTTTTTTTGCTATTTCGATCTAGCCTACATACCTAAATACCACCTAGCTACTTACCTACCTAGCTACACACCTACATATCTACATAATGGTTGGTCATTCGTATATTTTACACTCGTCCTGGGGCCATTATGACATTGAGCCCACTTGCAACTATGGAGAACGGACCTTAGTTACAGTTTCTTGGAGTGAACGAGTTATCTAGCGTAATCAACACTCTGAACCATCCAGCACGGACAAGATGACTTGTCACTTCGTGCTAACACAATCATCAAGAAGGGTTCTGTCTACACAATTTCACTCACGAGGCTTGTATCAACCCGTGGTAAATTTTTCAGGGACTTTCTAAATTGTCCGCATGAGGGGATTGCCTCCCACCACTATCAATAACATCACCTTATTGACATATCGACTATGGTGAGATTCGGTCAGAAAGCGAACATTCTAACCACTAGACCCATAAAGTCACATGCCTACAAACATACATATATGTGCAGGTTGTTCTTGGACTGAACGTGAAATGCTCTTGGCTCGAACAAAGATACCCTTTGAAAAAGGATGAGTTTATTTTTTATCATCTAGAGCTGAGATTTATATATATATATATATATATATATATATATATATATATATATATATATATATGTATGTATATATGTATATATGTATATGTATATATATATATATACGTATATGTATATATATGTATATATATATGTATATGTATATATATATATATATGTATATATATGTATATATGTATATATATATGTGTATATATATGTATATGTATATATATATATATGTGTGTGTGTGTGTGTGTGTGTGTGTGTGAAAATGAGCTAAATAAAGAAATATGAGCAAACATAAATGCGTGCGATTACGTACACATACAGATGACCAAATAAATATTTATTTAATTTTTGGAGTGCTTACACGTGGCAAATTTAATTTTTGGAGTGGATACACGTTGCAATTCCAAGCAATTTCCAGTGTCACGCAGCTACAAAAAACATCACGAAATCTGAATCTATAACTACTACAAGACAAAGATGATAGATATTAGGCTGTTTCAAAACTGATCACTCGTTGGACTTCCATTAACAATAAACAAAAAACTGTTAAAAACAGATTATTTCTATTAATGTCGTTTACATATTATTGTATATATTACTATATAAATTGTATTTTAGAACAGGTCTATTGAGTTGTCTTGTACAGAAATACGTTGGCACAATGAATGATTTTAAAACCCGGCATAGTTGCCGAACCCTAATCTAGAATATTCCATCGGGTTTATCAATAAGTTCACAGGAGGGAATTGTAGGTATTAAATAACGCGAATCGAAATTAAAGGAATGCGTTCAATGATACATGAACTCGTATCTTTTTTGTCTTGGAAAGCAGATCAACTTCTGATATATAAACGTAATTCTTAATCCCTAAGAATTTTCGGTGCCATCATTTCTTTAGAAGATTTTAGGCCTAAATTAACTATAAATGTATCTGGATATTTAAAAAATACTAGATATTTTTTGTCTACCATTAACATTCATCTTACTTTCAGTTTTCTTTTATTGCCTTTATTAAAGATTGTTATTCTGCAAACATTAGTATTATTTTTTATTTCTGATCATAACATAATAAGGAGGAATGAGTGTTTTCCTACTGAAGAAAATATTTATTGAACATTAGAGAAAGCCAAAGAGTGACTCATTTAATTTAAGCCGTATTACAATAGTGCAGTCAATAATTTAACAGTAGAATTAACGACTGGGGCCATTTAAACCGAATGCTTCAAAACTGAAATTCGATTTGAACGGATGTAATATTTACCGAAACAAAAGATCTATCAAACAGACAATTCAAAAAGGCAAGTAAAGATAAAAAAAAAAAAACCCGGAAAACTTATAAGACGTATTACATAGCTAGATGATATTTATTTTGATCGTAAGCATTTTTAAACTTCCTCCACCTTCATTCAATAACTTTCTCACTCACCTACTTCCGTTCCTGAAGTACTTTCCTCGAACAGAAAGCCGTCCCATCCATTCCACTTTATTTTTCATTTTTATTTTTTTTTAAATCATGTCTGTCTTGATTTGTTTTTTCTTTTTATATAATTCCGGGTTATCACATTGCTAAGGAAGGAAATGATTTTTCCTCAACACAAAATGTTCGTCTCTAACAATAACAAGAATTTGATAGGTGGCCTGCTCGCATCTACCTCCGCTCCTATCGCTGGAAATAATAAGGCGGTCATTGATCTTTCATTCGATCTGACTTCTATCGATCTTCAGGCGTTCTCATCGGTGCGGATATGCAATGCCCAAGGATAAACAGACACACCCAAAGAAAAAAGAAACGAAAGAATCAACCAAATTTTAAGAGAACCAAACTGCAGACATTATAAGTAATTCTAAAATGGCACCCAAGAATAGAATAACTAATTTAAGCAGTAAATACAACACTCTTATTAGCGGTAACAATTCTTCCTTTTGTTTATTTGCACAAACATACTGACGAATATGGAGATTACCATGGCCATTTTACTGTTTGAATGAGGAAATTTTGAAAGAATTTGAACAATAGAAACCGACTATCAGGTAGAGAGATGGAATTTTCCAAATTCATAATGATATAGGACTTATAATATCACTCACGAGACACATCGAAGTCAAGGGAAACATCTATGTAACTAGTAAGAAAAAAACTATTACCAGTGAAGAGCATAATCTCAGCGGTGTGACCGTATTCACCATATTTGGCCAAGTACGGTTTATTGATTATATTTAACCCATAGCCCTATGTATTCCCTTTAGAATTGTCATCCAGTTTATCTTTTTACCTATATCCGGGCGGAGAGATGGAAACATGATTTTCCCCAAACGTGTTTTCATGTAACTGAATGCAATGCAACGAACTCAACTGGAATTAGAACTTTTTTTTCCGATTCTTCAGGTTGAGCCGTTATCCATTACTCTGCAGTAGCGAGTAACCTGCTCGATAAGACTGAGCAAATGAATGGAGGAATATGTAACTGATAAAAAAAACTGTTTTCCGTAAAGAAAGCAGGTTGATTATACCAATAATTTCTCTTATGTGTGCTACCGAAAACTGATGGAAATAAAAATCCATGAAGCTGTAGAGATCCACGATATTTCATATTACGCGGAACATGACACAGAACGAGAAAGAGGAAAACACAGTAAAAAATGAATTACGAATTGTCGTTGCTTATTTCAAGTCCTATATTTGTATTTTTTTCCATTCAGTGCCATGCAAATGTAATCATTTTAACAATTTATTTTAACTTGCAAAGAGGACACTTACAGCAATATTATGTTGAAGCCTCAGTTGTTGATCACTGAAGTAAAGCAACATTGAACCTGGTCAGTACTCATATGAGTATGCGCTGAATGATACACAATAAAGTCAGCTGCGTGACAGGTCCAGTAAGCTGGGGATGGGTAAATATATCTGCATATTCTAAAAGAATATATCAATATAAGAACGTGGTTCTGGGAAGACAGGTCAGATGTCTACCTTGAGTTGGATAAGTCAATGAGTGAGAAGTGAGTGTAAAAGGGATCACTTTTGTTATGGTACTGGCAAACAAATTCAAAAGAACGTTATTAGTTTCAAGTGAAGAACATTCAATAACGGTAATTTCTGCTTGTCCACTTTGAAAAGACCTCATGCCTACAACATAAAAAATCGTATCCGAATCCCAAATATATGAAGCAATGAAAAGAAATGAAATAACCACGACAAAACAGCAGACTAAAAATATATTAAAAGTCAACAAAACCGAGCTTGAGGTTAAAATGATTGGCTTTGTAAAGTTGTTAAATATCATGTCACATCAGAACATAATATGCCATCGCGATCTACAGAATCTGTCTCTTTATTTTCTGGGAATTGAGCTGAATTATTGGGGAAGATAGTTGAGTCCTTCCCACTTGTCTTCTCCACAGTTTAGAATTAAAATTGTTCTATTTCTTAAACTGGTTGTCACTCAAGGCTTGGAAATTCAACTCAGAACGCTAGGGATGAAAAGACAGATTCGTGCCTTTCTCAAGGTTATTTGTCCAAAGTTGAACGCAGAAGGCTTGCCTGAATCGACTTCTCTGTTTCATTTTCGACACTAGTATCAGCTATAATACACGTACATTATTTGCAGCTTTCAAATTATCTGTTCTCCAAGATGACAGGTTTTTGGCTTTCAACATTTCTAACGAATCTTCCCACATCGTATTTGTCACTGGTAAAACTGACTTTCCACCAAAATACATCTAATTAGTATATTCTGCCCATTACAAGTGTTTTATTTATGTACGGCAATGTGCGTGAAATTGAGTGATTAGAACGTTAGATTTCGAACCATGATACCCGGGTTTGAGACTCATCATATTTCAGTTGTCAGAGAGGTGACTTCTTAATCACACAGTTCTTGTAAGACAATCCCAGCGGGCTGTCTCCATATAAGCGAATGTCTCTAATGCATATTGGAATCAATATTATGAGTGAAGTTGGTTATAGACAACTTTTCGAATGCCGACGTTATTTTTCGGACACGAAATTACGAGATATCGTGATTGAGGAACAATTCACCATGCTAGAATATGAACGCTCTCCGAGAAATTGTTACTAAATTTCCTTTAGCATAGTTGCAGTATATATCACAAGTTGTTTTTTATGGGTGTTGAAGAAACCCAGATGCCTCTGGGCAGGTGGCAGCAACAGGGATTAACCAGTAACTACAGCAGGCAAATATGCTCGGAAACGTCAGCCAGACATTGTACTCATGGATGAACCCTGAACGCGAACCTTTAGATAAACAATCGGTTAAAAATCCGCTTGCAAATCAATTGTTTTCTTTTCCGATATATACTGTCAAATATAAGTCAATTGTAAGAAGCATCTCATTTAGTACATACCACAAAAATTATATTTGACCAAGTTTTCAGACAGATATTATAACGGACTATTTATATGATGTTACTTCTCGATTGTTAAATATTTGAAATATATTTATGCATATTTTTCGTTCAGATTATTATATTTCCCAAGAAAATTAATCATTTCTGTTCAGAGGAACTATAAAAATGTCACCTAATTAACTACAGGTTATGCATCTGAAAACGGACACATTTACAATTAATCATCCTTAATTATTTAAAATATGTACACTTTTCAGTTTCTATTGCAATAAACCACCAGCCACTTTGAATGAAAATATTTTAATCCAATAAATAAATAAAGAAAAATGATCTGTTAAATATATGGATTTTAGCGTGACCACAAAAGTTATAGCCAAAAGCCAAAAAGAGATATTAGAGATGAAATTGTAAAGATATCGGATATGAGCTTTCAAACAGACAGAAAACATTGAAGGTTTACGCCGGGATGTATTTGTTGTCAGAAAAGAGGAATTTGTGAGCTTATTGACTTTATCCATCCGTTTCATACCAGAGTAGTTGTGAAAGGATATAGAATTGAGAACTATACGCTTAAAGTGCAAAATCAGGAGAACATGGAATTTCCAAAGTGTAAAGATTGTGCCGACTGTAATCGGATCATTTGGTAGAGTGTAAGATAATTTCCACCATGGTTGAACGCTTTAGAAAGAAAACGTGTCGCAGTAAATCTCTTCACTTGGCACATCACGAAAAGTACTGAATAACTAATGCTTTGAGTTGCAGCTTGATGTACAATGTACTAAACTAACTAATAGCATGCGATAAACTGAGAAAAAGGATAAATGATAATATCATTGATCAGAATAGGCATTCTGCAGAAAATCTTTCATATAACACTTACATCATTTTGTGGTGATAAAGTTAATATTTATAAGGAAATAGTCGTCATGCATTAATCGAGCAGGTATTTCTTTTTTTCGTTCAAAATTTATAAAATATTTCTATTGACAAATTATTCATGAAAATAGGTTTCTCAAGTCCAGTAGCTGTTATCGATCTTTCCAGTATTGGTGGGGACTTTCTTCCTAAACTATTGTGTGAAATACTGCGCTACAGCAACATTTTCGTTATGTTATTATTTTCCCTCCAAGTTTTCATGTGCTATCCATTTATTTTTCTGCTGTAAAAATTCCTCCGGTGATTCGGGGAGATGGTTTAATGGATAACGGGTCGAAATGGGAAGTTGTTGAAAAGTGTTCGAATTGCAATCGAATACTTTATATACATTTACGTACGAATAACTTTGGGAAATGTATGGCTCTATCCCCTCCCACCAGCTATAGCATGTGCCTATAAAAGTCATTGGAATTATAAGAAATATTATTTGAGCAATATTACCGCGTAAAGGTAATCTTACAATCCAAAATGTGTTTTGGATTAAAAAAATATCAAATACAAAAGTGTGATAAAGTGTAATAAAGTAATCAATTGATGTTGTTTCTGTTCTTTGTGTCGTGATTCCACATGGATTGAAGAATACTGCCTCCTTGTCAAGACCTACAGATTCCAAAAAGAATTCAGAAAATAAAATCTAATACAAAGATACATGGAATTCTTGTTTAATAACAACATAAACCATGAAATGAATATCAAATTCAAAAAATATGAGATTCAATGATTAAGAGATATCAAAGGACGCTTTAAAAATTATCTGTCATGTGAGATTAGACAAAAATCCTCCCAAAAAACAAAGAGATACACATAAAGAAAAAAGCACTTTTTTTTTGTTTTTAACATAGACAAAGCCCTTCGTAAGATATGGGCTGTATTCGTGAGAACAATTTTTTGTATTTCTTTAAAGCATGGTTTCCAGTGATTCCTTCAATTAGTCTACTGGAATGTTTTCCAACCATCCGAGGGCTCCAACTACAACAGTGATTGTTGATGTTCGCATATGTCACATTTTCGGATTTCGATTTCAAGGTCCTTGCATTTGGATAGGTTTTTGAAGATCTTCAAAGATACATTGCAGTCTGCAGGGACTGCCATATCAATAAAGAGGCACCATTTTGTGTGCGATCTCTAATAACAATGTCTGAGAGGTTAGAATTGTTTGTTCTCTCTGTGTGTATTGTGTAGTGCCATGAAATTGTAAGAGGTCCTATCTCCTTAACCGGGTCTGGGTGGTGTTCATACCAGTTTCTTTCAATTTCCTTCCCGTAGAAGTTACAGATTTTCCAGTGCAGATATTGGACCACTCTGTCATGTCGGGTTTTATATTCAGTGTATGCCAATAGCGTGCAACCTGATACAAGATGATCGGTTATTATTATTATTATTATTATTATTATTATTACTATTATGTCTGATCCTCGCTGACGATTAAGTTTCGTTTTCAGTTTTCCCATTGATAATAACGGAAATGACATAAAATTACTCTTAAAAATTATAAAATTTTGTATTATAATATTAGGCATAATAGAAATTAGAAGTGTCGCTGAAGAGATTTGGAAAGCTGGCGATGATTTGAGATCATTTACACGAGAGCCGTATGAAGATGGAATACTTTCTCATGTTTGTAATAGCGTTTTGTTACTTGATTTAAAAAAATATCAACCGCAGACATCAGGAGTGAAGAATATATAATCGCCATGTTTAATAATGAAAACTACGGTTGAATTAATGCTGATATTGCATCGGATGATAGTACAAATTATTATGATGAATGTATTGCTTTGAATTTCATTTGCTGTTTTTCTTTTACATGTGATATCATTCAAAATAAAAAAAATGCGTCGAAAGATAGGATATATGTTTTGATAAGCATCAGATTAGGAGCAATTTGCAAGGAAAAGAGTGAAAAATACGGAAAGAAATAATCTTGTGATGGTAAAGTTTGTTCTTGATTGGCTAATAGGTCAGAGTATCACAAAACAGGATAAAAAACATCCTCGAGGGTAGAACACAGCGACCAAATTTACATCAAGGGAAAGAAAAAAAAACTTTATGAGTTCCAAAATAAATACTTCATAAAAATTTCTTACAAACAGGAGATATTTTTCCACAATTTTCTTTGTATAATTCGTTTGTGAGGTTATGAAACTGAATTTCAATGTAACATGCCCCAAGAAATAAAATAATAACAACAATTATTATTATTATTATTATTATTATTATTATTATTATTATAACATTGAAATAGAGACAAAATAAAAAGGTCCGGCTCGAAACTGCAAAGTTACTTCGAAAAGACTTGGAGACAACACATGAAAATGAAAAAAAAAAATGTTTTTAAGAAAAAAAGTTTTGAAAGGTGCCTTGAACAGAAACTTAGAAAACGCAATGAATATATTTTCTGTGGAAGCGAAAAGATATTCAAAAAGCTGTCAAAATACAAGGACCTTGAAATAGGAATCTTAAAAATGTAGCACATGAGAACATCAACAATCCCTGTTGTAGTTGGAGCCGTAGGATTGGTTGGAAAAGATTCCAGTAGACTAACTGAAGGGATTCCTGGAAGCCCATGCCTCAAAGAGATACAAAAAATTGTTCTGAAAAGTACAGCCCACACTTTAAGAAGGGCTTCATCCATGTAATTTTTTTTGTCAGTGGAATGTGTCATGATGACATTTCTAACCTTAGGTCCCTGGGCGGGACCCGGAAAAAATGTGTAAACACCAGAAATCAAAGGAAATAATAATAATAATAATAATAATAATAATAATAATAATAATAATACGCTTATTGACATAGCAGTACCATCTGAGAGAAAGCTCTCCATGAAAATTACTGAGAAATTGTCCAAATACAAAGACATAGAGATCAAGATTAACAGGATGTGGGGAATGAAGACTGAGACTGTAACAATAGTAATCGGAGCACTGGGCCTCGTGCGAAAATGAATGGACATTTTTACTCACAATGTCCCAGGTAACATCAATATACAGTGTGCCCAGATGTTCGCCCTACTAGGAACATATCCTATACTAAGTAAAGTGCTATCAATTAAATGACAATTCTTCTATAGAACCTAAAGACCATAGTTTGGGCTTGACTCTGCAGGATTCAAAGGAGGAAACATCACATAGATAAATAATAATAATAATAATAATAATAATAATAATAATAAAATCTCTTTGAACTTGGAGCCCCTCACCCCAAGCTAAATACTTTTCACCATCCCCCGATCTTACCATGGATTCTTAACAGTCAAAATGCTTCAAATCTCAAAGTAGCTCCTATGTTTGAACATCACTTGGAACTAAATATCTCTTCATGCTTCAAGTATTTCTCATATATACGATTTGTCTCTATTTCCTATTCCATCGGTGTGAAGTAAGTTCCACTCCAACAGCTTCTTCCTTCAAACCAATGATTTGTGCGCCAGACTCTCAAGGGGATGTTATCCCGATCACTACAATCTTAAACTTTTCAAGCCAGGAGTTAACCGTTGTCATCTCTCCCTATCCATATAAACTACTCCTTAACGTAGAACTCTTCCTCGAGTGGCCCACGGGCTTTGTAAAGAGTGAACCTTACTGTAAAAAAATATGTTAGACTAAATGACGGATCCTTATGCAATTTATGAAAGGACCTGATTCCACCTGTTTCACTAAAATTTCAAGAGTCAGATCAGATAAAAAAAGGAGTTACGCTTCCCTATCTGGGTCTGACTTGCCAAATCTTGTCTTTCCAGCCTTGACAGAGTTCAAAAGCGTATGCGAATGTTTGTGTTTGATGAATTATTTTTCATTCTAGAAACCCATTCCCACCAAGAAAACGAAGCAAGTGTCTCGTTATTCTATCGCTACTTCCATAAGAAATATTTTCGTGGGGTTACATTCCTTAGTACCATCAGTACAGCAGATCTGTCATGCCATATACACAGGATCAAACAATCCTCATTCACTTCGTATAACATTTTAAGTTTGAAGTTCCATTCTTCCCTAAACTCGTTTTGTAAAACAGAATACCGAGAGAACATTTCGCCAATCTTAATAATCGTAACATCTTCAAGTTCAGGGGCAAAGGTTTTCTCTCCTACATACACTTATACGTTGTACTGTTTACCTCATTCCGTAACCCTTTACTTTGCGTAAATCTTGGACTATGTATTGAGTGACAACAACAATAACAATAATAATAATAATAATAATAATAATAACTGCCTTAGAAATTGAAATTCAGATGATGTAGCATTTTAAAGCTCAAACAATCGTAATTGTTATTAGTACACTAGAAGCTATGCAAAAATATATTAAAATCTTTCTCGGCTACCAAGTTTTTGCTGAAATGCCAAATGATTGCTCACACCGATACTTCTCTCATTATCAGATAATTTTGTCACTATGGTGGCTTACGAACGTCTGTTATTTGAATATGCATGCACATTCTCATATATTGAAAGAACTATAGACAATTGTTTATTTTATATATTTTGAAAGTGGGTTTGCTGAATTTTTACACCTTTTACATTATTGTAGCTTTGCAGACTCTCCCTATATTTTGATTACACATTTTCGCTGTAGATGAATCTATCTCTTTCTCCGATTAATAGGCCTTTTAATGAAGGTTTAAACTAATATAAACAACCATGCAACATTATACAATTAGAAAGAAATATGTTTAGAATGTCAGCTACCTATCCAACCAGTGGTATCTAGCCACCCCCACGAGGGTTGCATGTGGCACAAGGCCGAGTTTATCGTGGGTTTCCCGAGCCCGTAGACTCGGCCAAAAAATGCCCGTATAACCCGTATAAACGAGATCGGGTTGGTCATTTCTCCCCGAACGAGACTCTGCCCTTCGGCGGAGCCTCGTCCGGGTTCCTTTCTGCTCAAAAGCAGAGAGTTCGACCGTCAAGTCGAGAAGCTATATCCAACCAGTGGTACCAATAATTATGATCTGTTCAGTTGGTAGTCTCTTGAGGTTTAATTTTGAAACTTCGATTCAGTTCCTAAAACAGAGTTCAAGCACAATAATAATAATAATAATAATAATAATAATAATAATAATAATAATAAAAGAAATCAAAGAAAAATGCAACCGACCAGATACAGAAACAATGGCAAGATAAACCGCTTCATAGCCAATACTCTGCCCGTACCAAACAAGCTGACGTAGACAAAACCCGCACCCATCAGTGGCTACGTAGTGCAGGGTTGAAAGCTGAAACTGAAGGTTTTATCCTTGCTGCGGAGGACCAATGCTTGTTAACTAGGAATCATCAAGCACATATACTAAAATATTGTGTTAGACCAAAATGCAGATTCTGTGATAAATATCCAGAAACGATTGGTTATCTTGTATCAGGTTGCACGATATTGGCACCAACTAAATATATAACCCGGCATGACAGAGTGGGCTAATATCTGCACAGGAAAATTCGCAACATCTACGGGAAGGAAACTGAAAGAAACTGGTATGGACACCACCCAGACCCGGTTACGGATATACGACCTGTTACAATTCTATGGGACTACACAATAAACACTGACAGAACAATCAAATTTATCTAGCGTGATCAAATACACGCTGAAACCTTCGGACACGATAACTTGTTAATTGATGCTAGTCATTCGTGATATTATTATTATTATTATTATTATTATTATTATTATTATTATAAATTCATAGATACATACATACATACATACATAATGGTCGAGTATTCGTTTTGTCCACATCAATCATTTAGGGTGTATATCTAATACCTGTTGTAAGCACCTGCATAGACAACAACAGAACTCACTTGTAGTCAATAGAGAAGCAATGCTGAGATGGCCTTAGTTACAAGTTCTGAGAGATATCGCCTAACATGACGGGATCAACATTTGAAACAAGACCGTTACGCTGAAAGCATTGGTCGCCATAACTTGTGACTTTGTGCTAGCAAAACAACTGACCACTTTCGAAATATTTTCGTCTACCTAATTTCTCGCTTAGGCTTAAGATGGTCTGTTGTATGGGTTTCAGTTCCTTTCCAATCGTGCCACACGCTGGCATTGCCTTCCGTCTTCTTGAAAAATCTACCATAGTGAATTTCGAACCCGTGTGTCATACATATATAACTACGTAAAGAAATAATTATTAATGTTTTCCTATTGAATGAGAAAATCGTCATGCCTTAAGGTGGGTGTTTTTGTCTTTTCTTCAACGCAATGAAAATGGTTTTGAAGAGATTTGGAAAAAGCCTCTCACAATGGAAAATGTAGGAATGATTTGGCATCTGTATTTTTGAAATAATACAAGAAATCGAAACATTTCTGGAGTATTGAGGACTTCTGATTTTACTTAATCTCCAGTGCAAGCAACAGGTTATTATTACTATTTCAAACATTCAGTTGTGAAATCGTAATACGAAAAGAAAAAAACAGAAAGGAAATGAACAAGGATAAAAGAAAGAGACAAAGTGACAAATTAACGGAGCACTTACTATATGCAGTTTAACGAAATGATGTTAGTGAAGAGATATTGTTCATTTGTATGGGGAAATGTTAGAGCTGAAGAAGGAAGTGCAATTAATAAACGGGTTCCAGGTTAATAAAAAGAAAATAAACAGCAAGAGAATTACCCTACGAAAATGATAAACAAAAAATATAAAGAAAGGAAAAATAAAAGGGAGCGTAGAAATGTTCAGAAACCTATAAGAAGGTTTCTTATTATTGCTTACTGCATTTTGCTATCGTGCTACATCAAGCAACTTGAAGATATCAGGAACTCGCGAAGAAATTGGCTTAGAATTACGTTAACAAAAACACTATCATCAATAATCGTCTATTCCCAATTTATTACTGCGTATCACTAAAAAAAATGGCTGATTCACACACACACATAAAAGCAGAAACACACACACATATGTGCGTGTGTATGTTTGTAATATTTTAACATTTTCCCATAAATAAAACAATTTCTCGTTGCTGTGGTTTATGTGTGTGCGCGCGTGTGTGCGTGCGAGCAGGTTCTTGTTTGTAAAGAATGTTTTCGGGGGCTAGTTGTAATTAAATATGTCCGGTATATGATTTAGAAACAAAATGACAGGTAATAATAGTCTATAGAATAACATAGAAAAGACTTCGAAAAATATACTCGAAGTATATGCTAAACGAGCAAAATTAACTACTTCTATATGAAAGAAAAGTTCATTAAAGTGTTAAATAATTTTACTACACTGTAATGGTAATATACATTGTTTACTTAAATTAGGAGAATGACGATATTTGATGACAAGTTATCCTTAGTAATAGTTTTATTTATTCTTCTCATAGCCGCTCGTTCAATGAATGCTGAATGTTTACTTACCGGATCCCAACAAATTTGTGACATGTGCCAAACAGATTAAAAAATATGTAAATATCTTTATTTTGTCTTGCCATGCTTTTATCGCAAATCATTATTAATAAGAACTGAATTTTCACTATTTTCCCAGTTACTTATGGTTTCTTTGCGAAGTGAGTCTAGCATAATACATGCACGACCTGATGTAAAATGAAAATTTATTTTGGAACGGTATTATTTGTCGAAATATTTTCAGCACACACACACACATACGCGCACACACACACACATACGCACACACACACACACACACACATATATATATATATATATATATATATATATATATAGAGAGAGAGAGAGAGAGAGACAGAGATAGAGATATAGGTGAAAGTGGTGTGGTACCTACAATAGTTGATGTATTCGTCAAGAATTTGCAAAGACACTGGAGGGGAATATGAGTAATAGATTTGAAGCCATATATGACACAGTCTTCATAAAATATACAAAATGCTGGAAAAAATCCTGGAGACGCATCGAGAAAGGGAATCAATGGATCGCCAGTTATGCCAAGTTGTTAACATTGGAGTCAAGCTGTATTCAAATAGATACTACTACTAATACTAATACGATACTGTTGTAACTACTACTACTACTACTAATAATAATAATAATAATAACAATAATAATAATAATATGTGCAAAACTGTTTCCATTTAAATGCAACGTTCCAAATGTGCGTAGATATCTAACCTATATTGCAGTTATTACTCACAGACCCCGGTGAGGACTTGGCAATTAGGCACTTAAAATTACTCTCTGCTAAGATGATACCACACGCAATACTACTACTACTACTACTACTACTACTACTAATAATAATAATAATAATAAGAAGAAGAAGAAGAAGAAGAAGAAGAAGAAGAAAAGAAGAAGAAGAAAGAGAAGACATAGGAAACATTGTTAATAATATTGAAACAATGGAAAACTATATGAAACAAAATTGCGAACTAAAATGGTATATAGTGATTCAAACTTTACAGCAATCCATCATTAATGACGGACATAGAGAACAAGAAGAAAACATAATTATCCAATCAGTATGAGTAACATATCTTCCAGAAAAATTAGGAGAATGACGATATTTGATGACAAGTTATCCTTAGCCATAGTTTTATTTATTCTTCTCATAGCCGCTCGTTCAATGAATGCTTAATGTTTGCTTATAAGTGAACGATGTATATTACCATTACAAATATTCTCAAATAAAGTTTGGTCATTTTTTCTATGGACAATGTGCTGGTGGGTTTTTCAGATATCCAATATCGTCCGAAGTATTTTCTACAAATCCAAATTTATAAAAGATTGGTAAGGGCAGAGAGATATGGAAGAAGGTCCCATTCCCCAATTTGTACGCTCTCCTTATATCCGTGATATAACAAAACGGAACTCACTGACTGAAAGTAAAAAAACCTTGATAAATATGATTTGTTCTCAGAGAGCGTTTTATACCACTAAAACATACTAAAATCTGTACATACATATATACACGTGCCTCACGCCGAGAAATTATAACATATATACAAAGAGTTTGCAAATAAAAAAAGACGACATTACTTGTAATATTTCCCGGGGAAAAATGGAGTTATGGCGGTTTCTCTTTGAAACTGTCGAGGATATTTTTCTTTTTTCTGTAAGAGCTACCGTTGTGGGCTAGGAACGTACTTCTGCATGTTCAATATCGCAATTGGCCTTCCTCACTCTATCCTCTGACTTCCCTCTCCGGCCGACACGTGACCCACGTGATTATAACAACGAAATGGAGACGGTAACTTTTTGTATCCCTACATATTTGTAAAATATGCAATTTTATGTACAGTGTTTTAAAACAGGATCCTGTGCGCTAACTACTACGGCTATGATTATAACCCTCCTTTTGAAAATTTCTCAGAGTTATCTTGTAGAAAAGACAATATTTATAAATATGTATGACAATAGGAAAACTGTAGTAGTAGCCGACGCGTTTCGTCCAATATGGACTTTCTCAGTGCAAAAAACGAAATGAATTTATTTAAACAAAGTAACTAATAATAACAAAAACAAAATGTCCTTAGCGACTGTAAGAATTTAGAGAACGCTATTTTCATACTGTTAACTGAAAATTACGTCAATTACTTTCACGTGTGGAGATATTGTTATTATTGCTCTGTTGACAGATTCAACCATTTTCTTTTGATTTCACGATAAATGTTGTGTAGGTTTGTTTGGGAGAGTAGTAATTCTGTTAAGAAAGATGAAATAGGGAAAAAGCCTAGGCGTAGATTAATATTTGGGTAATATTCAATGGCGGCACTGTCTAGGATTTTCCTTCGGAGTGAGTTATATTCTTTTTTTTATGAGTGTAGCATTTTTAAAATCAAAATTATGGTCGAATTTATTTCTATGTATGACTAGTGCATTAGCTGTTTTTTGTGAGGTCTCTTTTTGCACACAAATGCGTTTTTTTTTTTAATTTCTACTTGTTTCTCCAATGTATTGGAAGGAAAATTTTTGGCAATTTATTTTATAAATGCCTGCTTCAGAAATCTTACTATTAGTGTTTGGAGATCTGAGTATATCCATAGTGGATTTGGAATTGTTTGTGACTATTTTAAGATTATTGGGCATTGAAACTTATCGATTTTACTAAGAAAATATTTCTGAAAATCATTTGACACTTGTCCATTTTTGAATGAGGATCGTAGATAGAACTACAATGTATTCAGAACCAGCACAGAAAATAACACAACTTTCAAATTAATAAATACATTTGTATTCGGTCCTTAAGAAACATTAAGAGAACTAAAACATATCTTAACAGGTAGAAATAAATAAATCTATTCCTTAGATGAAGAATATACTCTAATAAATCTCTAGACAAGACGAAAATTCTCGTTTACTCATACAATTCGCGTCCTGGAAAATACGGTAAACTACTTCCGATAGCAAGGAGCATCATGGATCCACCTCTTAATTGCTGGTGTTCCCATGTTCACCTTTTCCCTGGGTGGTAGCACCTGTTAGGGTCTCAGCTGTGGGAAAATAGTAAAACCCCAAACTGGTGTCAAAGTTCTATGATAGTGTAAAAATAGGTTTCAATAACAGAAACAAATTTTTCTAAAAAACTTTATTACCAGCAATGAATTCTGAGAGAAAAAAAATATTACCAACAAGACATTATTATCTGCAATACATTTCAAAAAAAAATATTACCAGCAATAAAGATCTTGTCGGCATTAAATTACGCATTGATGTTAATATGCCGTAAAAGAAACGAAACCACACCAAACTAAACTCATACAAGTCAGTTCAAAAGATAATTTAGACATATTATGTCTATTTATTTTTATACTGATCCCTTCCATTTTTCTCATCAGAATCTTGATGTTTAGATTAAATTCATCAAGGAAAGGGCTTTAGTTTTTTTTCTCCTACAACATCATTCTCAGGGGTAAATTACAAAGACAAACTGATTGTAACTGTTTCAATATATTGCACAACATCTAAATACACATTCATGTCCACTTTAACAATGCAGGAAAATACCTGTTGGCAACAACAATTACACAACACCATTATAAAAATAAAAAAAAAAAACTTTAAATTCTCGCGACTATCTATATCAAAATCAACCAATGAACATTCAACAAAATTTATTACTAGCGTGGCATCAAAGAATTAAAATGCATATAACAAACATTTAATGAGATTTGCTATTCTACTAAATTCCCTGCTTTTGAAACGCTTGTTTTTCAATAATTTCCATAGCTACAACGGATAAATTTAAAATTGTAATATGATTATTACAGAGTGCGTTCACGCTTGTTTTTTAAAAATCAATTTCACAACGAAATGCATATTTTATCTCAGTTACTATAAGTTTGCCATTGTAAATTTCCCCTGTGGATGATCTTGCAGGAAATCTAATGTACTTGGGTAGGAAAAAACTACGACACCTTAAATGACAAATTTCATCTTAATATCACGAGACTAGTTAGAAGACTAGAAAGAATAAGTGTAAAAATAAAAAGACATTATATGTCTATCTTATTCAATGGAGGATTTTATTGGTCTCAAGTTCAACTGCGCCCACACATAATAATCAAGTTGGTTAAAGTCTGGGGAGTTAGGTGGCCAGATGTAAGGGGTGATGTGGTCGAAAAGTTGGCTGACAGCTCTGACGTCGTTCTCATGCATGTTGCAGATTCTTATTGACTGACTTAGTTTTTCAACAGCTACCTTTTTGATCCAGGGTAGTACTACCTCTTCATTGCATTTCATGTAGGCCTCCGCGTTGAGTCTGAGGCCCTAACCAACAAATTCAGGATTTCATTTCTAATCAGAACGATCAGAATAAGTTTTCCGAGCAACCACAATCGCCATTAGATTCATTCAACTCTGCCCGAATCATCTGCAGTGCCTTCAGATTGACACCTAAACCAACTGAAATGTCCGTATTGGAGCTTCCAACCAGTACGGCGTGACGTTTCCAAATTTCTGGCGGAGTGAATTGTGTCATTTCTTTTTTCTCAGAGACGATGGGAAAACGACACTACTCTACTGTGCAGTCCTCAAAAACAAACAGCGCCCTTGCCCAAAATAAAAAAAATATATAGAATGGGGACAATTTACCCATCGCCCCCCATATATATATATATATATATATATATATATATATATATATATATATATGTAAACACGTGTGTGTGTATGTAAATAGTAATATAGATATTGAGATAGATATGTGCCCGTATCGTATACAGTTGATGTCATGTAAGAGGGGGGTTCTTACAATATGTAAAGTGTATGTATTTTCATTCTCATTTTTATTCCATTAAACACAAGACATGCATGAATTAAATGTAGGTAAATACATTGGAAGGAACCGGAAAACTAATCCTAAAGAGGCAACAAGGGATAAACCTCTACTGCTGTGTGAAAGAACGGTGAGATTTGTGAATTGTATGGTAGGCAAACCTAAAACTTCTAATTGGTACAATATGAAGCAGACAAGATGACAACAATATTTGATTTGTCGGTTTCTTGTTTGTCCATCATATCTCCAGTTAGCCAAAGATTTCAACTTCTTGGCGAACTTAATTTTGGAATTTTTTAATTATGAATAGATGTGTTTCACATTGGAAGGCGTCGGAAAACAAAAAAAATTCAACTGTCAAAGAGAGAAGTGTGCGATACGGTGTTATTATATCAAGAATATAAGGGGGTCTAATAATAATAGAATACACCATTCTTCCATAACTTTTTAACATGCTCGTGCAATGAGAGTATAATGATCTGTGTGATGTAAAAAAAAAAAAATTAAAAGTTAAGGATTAAATAGGAAACAAAACTATTATCTAAAAACCAGCCATACAGGTTGCTGTTAATATATCGTGTCCATGATATATGACATATTGGAGTGGGTCAATTGACAGACATAAGTCACACAAAAAGAGTATGTGACGGTATTTTTGTTTTTAGTAGCCTGTGAATTACTAATCAGCAATTACCAAGATAGCAAGATTTTCTGGAAACAATGAAGTTTCTTACTTCAATATTCATCGCAATAATAACACGTGCAGCTGCAACTGATAAGACTCTCGCTCATTTTTCCTTCTGTGCCACTGACAAATAGTCGGCAAATTTCCCCTGTTGATACAAATAAATGGAGCCAATTAATACAACGTGTTGAAAGATTTAATACTACAAAATTTATTTCTTCTGGCCAAAAGACACCTGATTTGGTTTAGAGTTAGAAAAGGAGACAGCTCCATTGATATGAAGACTATATGGAGATTAATACACTCACACAAACAGACATGCGGCTATATATATATATATATATATATATATATATATATATATATATATATATATATATATATATATATATGTGTGTGTGTGTGTGTGTGTGTGTGTGTGTGTGTGTGTGTATATGTGTGTGTTTTCATTTCAATACGAACACGTCCATCTGCGACTGATACGACTGGGAAGCCTCTCCTCATTTTTTTTTCAATGTTCTGACAAGTAGTCAATAGATTTTCCTTTTCATCTTAATAAAAGTAGCCAATACATATAACTTTGCGAAATAATACAATAAAATATTTCTTATTTCTTCTGATCAAATGAATGAATGTTGATCTGTTTTTTTAGTTAGAGACTGAGACAGCCGTATTGACATGAAGACGGCTTTGGAAACTAATACCACCCATATATATATATATATATACAGAGAGATAGATAGATAGATAGATATATTTATAATTTTTGGTTGCACCTTTTTTATACTTGGGGCTGGCATTCATTGTTAGGTGTGCTCCCTCTAAAGAATCTATGTTGAACTCCTCCGCCTACTATAAGCTTAGTAAAAGAGAAGGTCTTTGTGGAATAGTCGAACAGATTGTTTATCCGTCGAACTCTCTGCTTTGGGCGGAGTGGAAACTGGACCAGGCTTTGAGGAAAGGGAAAGTTTCGTCCGCGGAGGTAGACAGGCCCTGAAACCGTTTATGCAGTTTCTAAGTGAATATTTTTTGGCCGAGCCCACGGGAGGACCCACGGTTAACTCGGCCTTGTGCCTCTTACATCCCTCGTGTGTGGGGGGATGTTAAATATAACAGTCGTATAGATTGAACGCTGGGTCAACCGACACACACTCACTAGCCGTGTAATACTCTACTGTTGCACTTACTGTTTAATATCTGATATATCTGTAACACTTGTTTTCTGATTTCTTTAGCCATTTTCTTGGTCACAAGATTCATAGAATCTGATCTCAATATAAGTGTATTTTAGCCACTCAGGCAGGAGAGACCTCATAACAAAGCAAGACCAATTATCCTCTTTAGGAAATACACATCTCTCTTTGCGATCATTTTCATATTCGATATTTAGTTTTACGTCTCTAATCGTTATATTATGTAAGTAAACTTATTTCACTGTTTAAAGGAAGAGAGAAGGCTGAAACCTTCAAACATTTGTATTGTGTAATTGATTATAACTAACTAATAAATATGTTTTTGTGTTTGCGAGTTATATTTATCACAGCTTTACAAAGGTGGAAGTTATATTAATGAAGGAAAAATAATATACTTGGTCTACTATTCAGTTTATTTGTTTTTGTTTTGAAAATTCCTCTCCAATTGCAGGCTTAACCTCGTATTGCTAATTATTTTTATCATTTTAAAACCATCTTGTATCATATGATTGATATTCAAGATTAAATAGATTCCAAATTTATAAAAGGTAACTTTTAAAATCCAAAAGTAATAAAAAGTATTTCGTCCTTTTTGGGATTTAATCTGTCATACTGGATCATTAAATTACAGCGTTTTAGTCTCAGGGAAGCGTGATATGTAAAAACATTTGTAACGCAATATCAATTTTGATATTATTTAAGCCTTGTCAAATTTAACGTCGATTGATTGTTCTTGACGATTAAGTCGAAGAGTCACAATTACTGTCCATTCGCATTTTATGGATGATATGTGATGCTTCTTTAAATTGATTTTAAGTTTTTCCTATCAGTTATGGAATTTCTGAAATTTCCTTTCAAATTGAATTAGGTACATTGTGTCTTTCTCTAAAATAAAAAATAATAAAACATCAAGATTATGTAATATTAACCAGATTTATCATTCCATACGAAATGTCATATTTTTGAAGATGGACTGAAATACGTTCAAACAGAAAAAAATCTTACATTTATTTTTAAGTTCATAAATATGATGTTTTCTATAGATACCATGCTCCTTCAAGTTTTATTCGGGAACGGTTATCCACAGCTACCATTATTTTATTATTTGTAAAATTCCCTGACGTCTTTATCAGATAAAGCAGTGGTTTTCCGTTTTATTCCCTATGTCTTTGATTTCTGAGTAGTTATTCAACTAGACTGGCTGCCAGTCAACTCTAGAGATCAAAGTCAAAATTGTTATTTAATATATAACTGCCGAGAAAAGAGATAGATTTAAGTCTTTTACAAATATTTCAAAATCAACGATACTTTTAATTGAAGGATTTTTCATAGTTTTTATTTTATTTGTTTTCGGTACTTAAATTAATTTAGGACGAGTACACATGGAAGAAACCCAAACTAAAAGCAAGAACTAAAATCCTGACTTTTTATTATTTTTTGAAGATGAAAATAGAAATGCAATGGTAATCACGTGAAAGGTATCGGCTCAGGACTGAGGCTGTTTTGCGTTGAGCATTGCAGATTAAATCGGAAATCTATCAACAAGACGGAGCCACTGAACACACCGAAGTGGATAATTTCGTGAAGTTCCAGAATTTTATGGCCACATCTTTGTCCTGATCGGGCCCCTTCCAAATTATATTCTTGTTGAGTAAACTTTAAGATAGTGTATACATCATACATTATTCGCTCAAGCACAAACTGAATGGCTAAATATATGGACATATCCATTATATAAGAATTGTTGAACGCAATTTTTACAGGCCATTTGAATTTATTCCACACGTAGTTGTTAATCATCGAGGTATTTTTTAAGACTAATATATACTTAGATAATGATGTTTATTGACTCTCCTTATGATAACCATGAAGTTAATCTGGGACACTATTACAAAAAATCATTGGATTAATCTGGACTTGTGGAAGATTACCTGTTCTTCGTATCTTAGTCTTAATCGGCAACAGCTCGCGTCCGAGCATCGGGATCGACATCTCTTCTTATTTCTTTTCTCTTCTCTGGTAGCGGAGATACCTACTGCTAAACAGTCAAGAATAGGAGTCAAGAGGAGCATGGATGGTGGATGCGGCTAGGTGAGTCTGAATCCTCTTGACAACACCTCGCAGATCATCTTCATCTTCATGTATGAACTCAAATGTCTCTATGTTTCCCACTCTACCCGGAAGGCCGATATGCAGCATGGATTTCCGAGGAATCCGTTTCGATGTCAGCCTTTGTCAGGGATTTCTTCAAATTATAGAAGCGTCGTGTGCGACCTATTTGTGATAGATTAAATGTTTCTAATATATTACACATATATCGATGGTTCACCTCTTTCGCGAACATAGTGTAGATTTAATGGGATTATTAATTTCTTTGTTTGCCAATCAAACTGTAGATTGTTAGCAACAAGCCATAAATTAGAGACAATACACCGTTTTTTATGTTTCTGTCAATTCTTTTAATATTTTTGTAACACAGTGGCAATTAGGTCTTACGAAATATGATATATCTGGCCATGTTGTGCTCCCGCTGATAAGAGTGATGTGACATAACGATGGTTCAAACTTGAAATATTATGGGCTGCTTTGTGTATCGCTGGCAATATTATCAATTTCATTTCTAAAAAATCACACTAATCTTATCATAATTATCCTTATAGCTGAAAAAACTATATTAACATAACAGCTATAATAGTCAAACAGGATATTTCAAATTTTTATTCAGTCAGTTATGTGTCAAGCGTGATACAAGTTTAAGCGATGATGCATTTTTCGATACATGGCTGACGAATGCTGATTTTTTCCGTCAGTAGGTTGCCATTTCTTTCTGAAGTAAACCCGTTGCCATCCAAGGCTATAGAATCCGTTCTCTCCTGCTATTTATCCATAGCTGGCGGGGTGAAGTGGATTTATACCTTTACCAAAGGTATTAGCATATAAGTGAATGTAATGGATTCGAGTAGAATTCGAACTCGGCTCTCCGATTCCTCAAATCCGCTATCCATTACTCCATCACTGAATATATATAGTAGAGTTTTTTTTATTTTTTTTCATATTTTATTCTTGCTAATTTGAATTAAAAATAATCAATTATGTTATTGCCTGAAGCAAATACTTTTTTCTTATCATTAATTAGCCGTGCTACTTCAAGGCAAGGAAAATCATGGCTCTTCCTCATTTCCTTTTTGTTGTGGATTCAAGCAACGTTTGACTCTTTACCGTCTCTCATAGTCTGCTCTGTCTTCCATTTATTCAAACTCATTAGGCAAGTTGATCGCGCTAATTCTCTAGCCATCTGATTTGATTTTCCAACTGTTCATCCTCCTGACGTGTCCCAAACATTGTAAATATCGTTTTGTGAGGCTTACGGCCATATCGCATTAAAATACCGGTTTCCGAACAATCACTAATTTTAAGCAACGTCGAGGTTTTTTCATTCAGTATCTAGATTAGTGATCTCTTGTGAACGTTAGGTGCTGTAAATGTGGATGTTTTGGGGGTGTAACACATAGTGACTTGGTATTGTAAATCGAAGAACTTAGTTCAAATTCCGGTTGGGTTGGTTATATTCACTTACGCGTAAATATCCCTGGGAAAGGTATGGATCCACGTCTTCTCCTCACAGAGATGGCTTAATGGGTAAGACTTGTATCACTAAAACTTTATTATATAAAATAAAAAAATTAAAAAAATTATAATCAAAATGTAGTTTCTGGCATTAAATAACCAGCAACGGGTTGATAAACCGTAGAAAACCATATATATTGCTCATAAAACTAGACTATTATAAAGGGTCTTCATTGTTTTTTATTCATGATTGACTTGGAGAAGAATTCTCACAGTAAGTGGCAGTTAATTTTTACGATAGACTAATTACAAGCCAAGGCTAAAGGATCCAGTCAGTGATTCTCTTTACCCAAAGCTGGCGAGTATACGTGATGGGGGGAAAGAGACGGATTCCACATAAGTGAATGCAAGAAACTTGACTGGAATTCCAACTCGGATCTCCAATTTCTCATTCCGCGCCGATATTTATTGCACCACCCAATCATCCAAGCTAAAAGCACCGGGTTTTCTTAAGTGGTCACTCATCTAAGCACTGACCAGGCTCGACGTTGCTTAAATTTGTTTATCGGTATTTTAGCGTCATATGGCAGCAATCATTTATATAAGTAATCCGCTACAGAGAAATAAAATCGAGTACATCAGTTGAAAAGTCTTGTGTCAGCCCTGTATTTTCCTGCATTCCCAGTGAGACGTATCGAAACATCCAATTACCTCCAAAGAAATACTCGTGTGGGCAGGAGAACAAAAGTAGAAAATGACAACGTGAAAAGAACCCTTTATTAACAAGTGATTAAGTACATATATCGTTTTTTTTTTCTCTTGACTTAAAATGCCTACATACTCAAATGGGTCTGTGAAGCCTAATAAACGCCCGCTAACGCAATAACAGATAACTGTACGTCATCCATTATACACGAATTTTTCAGTAATATTCTTTTACGCTCTAAGGTTCTATTTTGTAAAGGTTTCATTTTCCTTGGCGCTAACAGAAGAAAGTCAGACAATTGCATTTTGGAAAATATATAACAATTCATGCATAATGATTGTAATTAACTTTGAGAAGAGCATTGTCGAAGCCTAATATTTTTTCTTTCTTGTTTTTTTTTATTTTTTTTGGCAAGTATAAGTGAAAAATATAAAACAAACTAGAAAGGAAGTTATGCAAGGAAAGACAACTTTAATTAGCGCTTTTCTGCAAACAATCGTTTCACGCAACAACAACAACAAAAACAATCTGTTGTAACTGTTTTGTAGCAGAGAGAGGTGATGTTTCCTACTGCTGCTAGTCCCGTACGTGTATTAAAGCAGGCAGTCCTTTGCACACTGATGTTATAATCACGTCGGCATGCTCTCAACATGAAGAGTGGCGTGACATTATATGAATGTGAAGGGGATTGTTTTATATTGACATAGGATATATTTTCGCAAACTCATATTTCTTTATGACCGGCTAACGATATCGCCCCAGGAAGTATTTGACGCATAAGCGTGAATGCAGGTAAAATGGTGTATTCCTGTCATATCTGGAACAGAAGTGCTCACTCCTAACTTTCTAGGAGTGATTCAGTACAAAATCCTTTAGGCTGTCTGGTGAGGGATTACGCATTTTCCATTCTGGAATCCTTGATCACATCGACGTATATTTGCAACTCGATTCTTTACTTGTATTTCAATAGTAAATGTTCCGAAGAGCTACACACTTTAATTCTACAAGTTCAGACATTTAAATCTTGATTACGCCATACTATTTCTAGGTAGTGGAGTTAGCCTTTTTCATTTCGTGTTCCAAATGTAAGAAGGGAATTATTTTCTCTTTTTTTCCGAAGAACTCCTTCTTTTAAAAGAGACTTCTGTCTATGTAATTCTTTGGAGACATGCATTTTGGCGATTTGATAGGCAACGTTCAGTCGTTGCATATCCTCTTTGACATTCAAATTCGACTTCCTCTCACATACACATATCATACACCAGATTTATCATGTAATTGTTTTAAGCTATATTTAGTAAAACAAGAAATATAATGTCTCCTTGTGGTATTGAAGCATTGTCGATGGTGTTGATTTTATATCAAATGCAATTATATTAAGTTGGTACAAATGTTCGTACGTTTTCTAAGAGCAGATCAAAGAGAATATTTTTATATTGGCATATATATTTACTCAACCATATAGGAGCTATTTTTCTACTACTTATTTCCATATTTGAGGTAGTTTTCTCATTCAGTCTACTCAGAATTTACTATCTTCTTGGACGATGAACTGGTTTATGTAGTTATTTCAGGCTTCCAGGAAATTGGTATTTTTCAAATTAAGGTAAATTGGTAGGGATTGTTCGGCCGTAAAAATAATAAGCCGATTTCAATATAAACCGATCCACATATTTTATTTCGTAAGAAATGAGTAAATATCAAAAACTCATGTATAAGTGGAGGCAGCTAATCTATGTAGTGATTTTCCAAGCGTAGCTTAGATGTGGCACAAGGCCGAAATTAGGGGGCACCCAGTGAGGATGGAACTCACTACTCAGTCGTAATTGTTCTACCAAGCCAAGCTTGCTAACCATTACACCGCATCGAGTTGCCCCAACAGCTAATCTGTATATTACGTTCAGATGACGAAGTGTTGAGAATTCCCACAAGTGGTGAATAATTTATAAAATTTCATTATTTTGATGCCAAAATGATTTAAGTTCCATTTATTTTATTCTTATTGTTTTTTTGTTTAACACATCCATTTCTTAATGATCTTTTTTTTTAACTACTTCATCTGTTTTATTGTTTCAACATGTTTCTCAAATTTTCGTTCCCTTTCTATCATCAGACTATTTTTACGGTATCTTTCAAATTTATAGGATTTCATTCAGATGGAACTCATGCATTAATACCTAGGACCATTAACCATCCTACAAGTAGATATATTTGTTAAAATATTAAAGTTTTATATGAAAATATAAATAAAGACCAGCAGTATTTAATATATTCCGTAAAATGCTTGTTAAAAACAGAAACCCAAGTTGCTTACATTTAATCCTAACAGAGAACCATTTCTACATGTAATCAGCATGTCTGATGCCTGACGTCGGGAGATCAAATTCTAAACTTTGACCAAGCTAACTTTATATGGAATCGTTTGCCACGTAGGCACTGTGGAGTAATGGATAGCGGCTCGGATTGAGGAATCGGAGTGCCGAGTTACAATTCCAGTCGAATCCATTACATTCACTTACGTGCTAATAACCTTGGGAAAGATATGAATCCTCTTCATCTCCCCACCGCCAACTATCGGTAAATAACCTTGGATGGCAACTGGTCTATCGCAACCTAATGTGAGAAAAAAAAAATCTGCCTCGTTAGTCAAGTATCAAAAGGTAAATGATCGCTTGAGCGTGTATCGCGCATAGCACCTAACCGAATGACTGTTAAAAAGTTGGTTCACTCTCTTGTTCCAGATAGTTTTTTCTTGTCACAGTACTATCTTGCACTCTTATAAATCTACCATTCGTAGTGCATTTAATGTCGCTGCCATATCTAGTCTGATGCTTTTGCTGTAGATATCGATATTCTTTAAAAAATATCCAAAGAAGGGTTTGATATAAAATCGATCCTGACCTGGCATCTCGTCTTCAGTAACGTTTTCACCGACATGACGTATCTTTCTTTTGTCTGTTCTAAAAATATGTTCATGACAACTGTTCTGGCGACCATTTTTTCCTTAGTGCTCCGACTAAATATATTAAAGCAAGATATAAAATTGACAAAGAGATGTAATCATTTTACTAATTAACAAGCTAGATGCAACCGCCACTCATATTCTATCAGTTTCGTTTCTCGCACTTCAATCCTGTGGAACTTCCTTCCAATTTCTTTCTCCCTAATAACTACAATCTCCAAAAATTGTAAATGCAACATCAATCGCCATCTTCTATTTTTATGTAACCATATCCCTTAATTGTCATTTATTCACTTCTCTTTTCGAAAGTATCGTCACTCTTATTTATGTCCTATAAAGGTTGGGCATCCTAGTGATATTCTCACCTTGTTTGGCGGTGAAATGATTCGTAAAACATGTAAAAAAAAACCCAAAAAAACTGAAGTTAGTGATAATAAGCAAAACATTGATCGGGAAGAAAACTCGACTCACGGATATTTTGTCACGTATTTCTCTGAGTATACTAGAGTATATATAGTCAGTGGTCATCCAACGTTTGTCGAGTAAAGCAAAAAAAAAAGACTTTCGAAAAGCAGGCAATTAACGTAAAAGGAAATTGGCGAAATACACTTCTTCTAATCATTTATAATTAAATACAGTTTATTTTTAAAAAAATGCTAATAATGGAAAATCGTAGTTAGGTAATATCACAGAGATAACACGATTTATAACAGAAAAGTCATTTAAAAAAATACACAAATTCTAAAAAGAAAACTGATGTAATATCTTTCTCCCGATTAATTTTTCCAATTACGATTTGTATATACTGCAAAAACAAAATTTATTTATTTATTTTTTTTAAGCGTTTCACCCCAAGCAATCCTGGAAGGCCACTAGCACGTAAGGCGTTACAAAGAGTTGGAGCGAGGGCAAATAGGAGCGATAGAGGAAAGGATGAAGAGAAGGATAGCGGATAGATCAGAACATCTGATCTGGAGATATCGATTGACATTACATTTGAAGAGCTGGAGATTATAGCTATCAAGGAAACAGGAAAAGGGAAGCGAGTTCCACAGGCGAGAAGTGCCAGATATGAATTTATTGGAGTAGAAGAGACGGCTACATTTAAGAGTTTCTACAGTGAAAGGATGAGAGCGATATGCCAGCCTAGTTAAACGCTTAAATTCATGAAGTCTGGGAACCAGCGAAAGCAGCTCATAGGAGCAGTTACCATGAAAGTATTTGTAAAAAATACAGAGGGAGGCGACAGCACCTCTGTAAGAGAGCGACTGCAGACGAGACCAGATCAGGGTCAATTACATTGCATATCCGTCTCTGGATCTTATCAAGAACCCCGAGACAAACAGAAGGAGGGGGGACAGACCATATATGGCAGCAATACTCTATGCAAGGGCGAGTGGTTGATTTGTAGATTTGAAGGATCGATTCCGGCGAGAAAAATTTCCTGGCGCAACACAGCGAGTCGACTTTCCTTGCGGTGTGTGAAGCTATTGACTCGATGTATTTGTTCCATTTCAGGTCAGCAGTCAATATGAGACCGAGCAGTCGAAAAGAGGTGCTCTCGTGGAGTTGAGCGTCAGGCATTCGAATGGGGGTGGGCAGGGATGATTTTCTGTGGAGAGTAATAGAGAACAGTTTGTTTTTTTTTGAGGCAATAAAGGTAACCAGCCAATTCTTGCGCCAGTTCACAACCGATTGGAGATACTTTTCGAGACAAACGGCCAGGTTAGTTTTCTCAGTGACACTAGATTTGTTTTTGAGGCAGGTGTAAAGAATATTTTCGTTCGTGTAGATCCCTACTTGGGAACCTATGGCGTTAGCGAGATAGTTGATGAAGATAAGGAACAGAGTAGGATAGGATAGAGCCTTGGGGAATACTTGCGTTCGTGGGATAGGAGCTGGAGGAAAATCCGTTGAGAACGACCTTCAATACACGGTTTAACAGGAATTATTGTATTAAGTCAAACAATCGACCTGAAATTCCATAACCTTGCTTGCGAAGAAGGCCAGCCTGCTAAATCATATCAAACGCTTTGGAGATGTCGAGAGCCATGGCACAAGGTCCTCCGTTATTATGAAGAGCTTGGTAAACAATTTCAGTTATGGCCGTAAGCACATCAGCTGTAGAACGGGTAAAACGGAAACCATATTGCTTATTATTCCTTTCATTTCTGGTGTGTATATTTCCCACTGACCAATTAAATACACACAAACATATTTTACATAGATAAAGCCCATCGTAAGGTGTAGGCTGTAGCGTGAGAAAAAATTTTCCGTATTTCTTTAATGCATTTATTTTCAGGAATCCCTTCAATGAGTCTACTGGAATCTTTTCCAACTAATCCGAGGGCTCCAACTACAACAGAGATTGTTGATGTTCCCATGTTCCACATTTTTGAGATCTCGATTTCAAGGTCCTTCTATTTTGACAGCTTTCTGAATATCCTCAAAGATACATTTCAGTCTAAAGGGACTGCCATATCGATGAGGCTCTTTTTTGTTTGTGGTCTTTAATAACAATATCTGAGCGGTTGGTTTGATTGTTCTGTCAGTGTGTATTGTATTCTCCCATAGAATTGTAATAGGTAACCGGGTCTGGTTGGTGTTCATACCAGTTTTTTTTCAGTTTCCTTTCCGTAGAACTTGATTATTTAACAGTGCAGATATTGACCAACTCTTTCATGCCGGGTTTTATACTCACTGGGTGTCAGTATCGCGCAACCTGATACAAGTTGATCGATTGTATCTGGATATTTATCACAGAATCTGCATTTTCAGCTAACACAATATTTTAGTATATGTGCTTGATAATTTCGTATTAACAAGCATTTGTCCTGTCCAGCAAGGATAAAACTTAGGTTTCAGCTTTCAACCCTGCACTACGTAACCACTGATGGGTACGGGTATTGTCTACGTCAGCTTGTTTGGTACGGGCAGGGTATTGGCCATATGAAGCTGTTTTTCTTGCAAGTGTTTCTGTATCTGGTCGGTTGCATTTGTCTTAAAAGCTGTATTGCACCACAGAGACAGCCAAGGTGATTATGGCTGATATTGTTTTTTGAGTTGAGCTCGGTATTTAGTACCAGAGGTACACGCCTGTAATACACCTTTATTCCCTTCCCCTTCATTTGGGGGTGTTGTATGCCATTTCCTTCGCTAATTCCTAGGTAATTATAGCTTCATCATGCACCAGTTCCCTAATCATTGTGACAAAATCTAAATCTATTAATGGATTTTCTGTAATTCTACCTTCCTTGAATGTTACTTTTGCACATTTATCCAATCCGAAGTCCATACCTATATCGTCACTGAAGTATTTTACAATATTGAGGAGGCCCTTCAACTTATTGTCGTTTTGGCAATGAGTTTGAGATTATCCATGTAGAGTAGATGCTTGAATATTTTCTTATTTAGTTTGTAAACATAGCTACTGTTTTCAGTTCATACGTAACAAACAAACAGAGCTGAAGGGATGAAAGGTTCTCCTTGAAAGATCCCACGTCGGATATTTAGACGGTTGGATATGGCAGTTCCTCTGGTATGATTAAGATATAGTTTGGTGTTCCACACTCCCATGCTGTGCTTAAGGAAATTTAATTCTACAGGAGAGACTTTGTACATTTCGAAAGTCTTAAAGATCCAAGAATGTGGAACACTATCAAATTCTTTACGATAATCAATCGACGATGCGCTAGGATTTCTACGTCGTCTTCTGCAATTTTCCAGGATCATTTTCTTTATCATTAGTTGATCTTTGCAGCCATAAGAACCTCTCCTGCATCCATTCTGTTCCAGGGGAAGCATGTTTTTTGTTTTGTTTCGAAAAAGGAATGATTACATGACAGACGTGATCAACTTATATGTGTTGCAGAGTCATGTTATTGGCCTATAATTTTTCGGGTCGTCTGTTTCGCTTGTTTCTGGCATGTGGTATGTAATACCTTCAGTAATCCATTCCGGGATTTTATTAGAATTATTTACAAGCGTTGATAATGTTTTTGCAAAGATTTTATGGGTAGATAAAGATGATAAAGCCAGATATTGGGCACTTTGTCATTTCCCAGGGATTTCCATTTGGGTTAATTCGTTAGAGCTTGCCTAACATCATCTGTGGTTATATTTTCCCATTCTTGCAGGGGTGTATCCAGCATTGGTTCTTCTTCACGTCGGATCCATTCTGAATTTGGGTTATATTCCTTTGTGCTGCTCTAAATATTTTCCCAAAATATGTGATGGTGACTTTCGACATGTATAGGTATATTTCCAATTACTCTGTAAAATTTCTTAAGGTCCGTTTGGAATATGTTATTTTGACGATAGGACCTACACAGATTTCATATCGTCTTGTTTTCTGTGCCTTTAGCTGAAGTTTCTGCTTCATAATTTCCTTGATTGATGGAATGTGAATTATTATTATTATTATTATTATTATTATTATTATTATTATTATTATTATTACTACTACTAGTAGTAATAGTAGTATTAATTTTACACTGGGTATTTTTGTAAAAGAAAAAATACAAAAACAACAAAACAAAAGATCACGCAAAGTTTACGTAGAAGAAGCTCTTCTTAATTCGTGAGCTGTACTTGTGGGTACATTTAATTTATCCCTCTAAGGCATAGCCTACCAAGAATACCCTTTATGAGCCTATTGGAACCTTTTCAAATCAATCCGGGAGCTCCAGCTATAACTGGAATTATTGATGTCCACATGTGTTACGTTTTGTTTAGATTTCCACTTCAAAATACTTTTATTTTGATAGGTTTTGAAGATATTCAAAGATACATTACAGTCCGCCGGGACTGCCATGTCAATAAGGAATCACATTCTTTTTATGCGGTCTTTTATGTATGGGCATTTACCTCTGATACCTGTCAGTATATTATTATTATTATTATTATTATTATTATTATTATTATTATTATTATTATTATTTTCTTTGATTTCTGGCGTTTACACATTTCTTTCCGGGTCCCGCCCAGGGACCTAAGGTTAGAAATGGCGTCATGACTCTTTCCACTGACAAAAAAAAATAAAATAAATAAATAAAATTACATAGATAAAGCCCTTCGTAATGTGTGGGCTGTACTTGTCAGAACAATTTTTTGTATCTTCTTGAGGCATGGACTTCCAGGAATCCCTTCAATTAGTCTACTGCAATATTTTCCAACCAGTCCTAGGACTCCAACTACAACAGGGATTGTTGATGTTCCCATATGCCACACTTTCGAGATTTCTATTTCAAGGTCCTTGTATTTTGACAACTTTTTGAATATCTTCAAAGATACATTGCAGTAAGGAGGGACTGCCATATCAATAAGGAGGCACCGTTTTTGTTTGTGGTCTTTAATAGCAATATCTGGCCGGTTGGCCTTATTATTATTATTATTATTATTATTATTATTATTATTATTATTGCTGTTGTTTTTGTTGCTATTATTATTGCAACAATGTAATCGACACAAACTTTTGGGTTTAATATATTACATTAATAGTATATTAATATTTCAGTTTAAAAAGATTTCAATTTAATATATTTATTATATTTTAAAGTATGATATATTATGTTTTCTATTATATATAGAAATCCATGAAAACGGAGAAAACTGTTAGATAGACAAATACTCCGAGGGATATAAGGAAAACTTAGAATTTGTGTAAACAGTTTTATCCTGTTACAATTTCCCTAGCAATTACGGACGTTTAATCATCAGCAAAATAATCAAAGCCGCAAGTTCGACATATAAAAACTGATACCAAAATATTGCACGCTTAAATCAAATTATTTTGCTTTTTGTTTTAAAATACAAGCAAGTTAAATTTTCTCAGCTAAATTACTCCAATTTTAGCAAATAAAAGCACCACTTAAATTCGATTGCCTAATGCGCATGCTCACAAATTCAGCCTCACCAATTCAGCCTCACCAAATTCAACAGCATATTTTTCATTCAAATTGCTTTCTTCCGTTTTATCAGTCGATACGGTTTTGTCGTGTCTCTTCCATATTTATATATCGTTTCGATATTCGGTCAATTATTTTCATACACACTGTTCGTAAGAATCCAGAAAGTTTAAAGTTACTTCTCAAAAGATTTTTTTTCTTGAATAACTTTCTCGATAATTATCAAACTGGGAAGAAAATGTCAGAAAATTTCCCAAGCAGTTTGATCTATTATCGCTTTCTCTGTCTCTCTCTCTCTCTCTTCTTTTGAAACAAGATTGCTAATATCAAACGGATCTACTTTCTGCACCAGATTAAAAATACTTTGAAAATACATACCGCCTGGATTCATTGAGATGGATTTCATTTTGTTCATGACATTCCCACGAAACTTTATTATCTTTTATTAAATATTTTACTTACTAGCTAATAAATAATATTAAATGCATTTCTTGTGAATCAAAATATTAATCACAACAGATAATTTCCTTCAAATATATTTTATATATTTTTAAATTTTGTTTTTATTGTACCAGAATTAAAACAATGGAAGAATGGAATAAAACACATACTTTTGCCAAATACAATTTCGTCTCGCAAAAATATTAAAGAAATATCTGGTAAAGAACGAAGACGAAATAATCATTTGTATAGTTGCTTGTTAACTACAAGTCCACAACGTCAGCCTCATAATTATTATTTTTCAATATCATCTCCCTCCAGCACGATGGCGATCCTGGTTCCATATACATTTCTTTTATTTATTTATTTATTTATTTATTTACTTTTGAATAACCATGGTTTATTGGAAACTAGCAGCATAGCCCGGTGTTAAATCTGTTACGAAAAAAGAACTAAACATAATGAACACAAAAATGTCAGCTTTAAAAAAGGACTCCTAACTGGAAAAACCGAATGAAAAAAGAACGTTATAATACTTTTTCACACCCAACCCAGTTCTGCAGAATCAGAATCAACGTTGAGTTTAAGCAAGCGAATGAGCCAATTGGAGTAAAGTGCCATGCAGATTTAAATTTTTCCCGCTTGTGACGATTGAGGCTATCGATATTTTTTGCATGCTAGCATGCTAGTTAACATCCGTGTCAGTCAGCTGTTGACTCTCACGCTGGCCAATAGAATATTCTTGCCTATACGTGGCAGCCAGCTATAAGCTCTCACTCTGGCCGTGAAAACTGCCGTAGAAGCATGAAAAAATCGATTATTTCCACTTTCTATGGGAGTTGGGAAACGCAAAGTCGGTCTTGGCCTTCTGGCCAAATTGGAGCATGTGCATGCAAATTTTGGTGCAAATCCGTCGAAAATTGCGGCCGTGCATTCGTCACACACACACACACACACACACACACACACACACACACACACACACACACACACACACACATCCTGCCTTTTATAGAGAAAGATTATTGGACGAATTCCCTGCTACATTCTTCACAGTTTTATACCCAATGTTTTACTTTTGTTAGAATGATTGCCACTCTGTCATAGAGAATGACATTTTTACATCAAGGAATATTCAAAGGTAATGTAATCAATATATAGAATATAAGCAATTTTGGTAACATTTTTTCAAACTTAATATACATGCGATCTGTGAGCAGCAATGTTTCAAAGACAAAGAAAATTCCATTGAAGAACTCACTGCTTTTTTCTTACCATTTATAATTATTCTGAACGCTTAGCTTTCCTCAACTGTAAAAAAAGAAGATATTCCTGCAATGGGTGGTAGACATATTGACAAACATAATATGTATCTGATGAGTATTACTTATTTGTATAGAATCAAGGAATCTCCTTACCAGAATTAAGTGTTGAAATGATATTTAGATTTGATTTTAATTTCTGTATTTTGTTTACATTTAATTTTTTAATGCTTTTCGAATTCATTTTGGGAAGGAATTAGTTTGAAAGACATAGAAAGATTTGTCTCGGGACTATTTTATTATTTTTAACATATATAATCCAATCTTTAAATTCAATGAACATCTATATTTTGACAACAACAACAACAAAAACAACAATTAATAATAATAATTAGAAGAATTAATAACAAGAAGAATTAATAATAATAAGAAGAAAAAAATAAATAATAATATGAAGAAAAGTGAATAAGAAGAAGAATTAATAATAATAAAAAAGAAGAAGAATTAATAATAATAATAATTAATAATAATAATAAGATGAAGAATTAATAATAAGAAGAAAAAGAAATAAGAAGAAGAAGAATTAAAATTAAGAAGAAGAATTGATAATAATAAGAAGAAGAAGAAGAAAAGAAGAAGAAGAAGAATTAATAATAATAAGAATTAATAATAAGAAGAATTAATATTAATAAGAATTATTAATAATACTAATGAGAAGAATAATAATGAGAAGAAATCAGCAATTTCAGTGCTTAAAAACAAATCCTCATACCGGATTGGCTGTCACCCGGGTCAATAAAAGCCGCGGAATCGCTCAAAGAGGAACCAGGCTGGAGTGGGAAAATATGTCACAGGAACAAACTCATCAAACAACTCTGAGACACCTGGTCGCCAAACCTAAACTTGGACCAAATGGCTCAATTCCAAATCAATAAATAATAATAAAACAAAAAAACGAAATGGATTCTCATAGCGTATCAACAAGTCATGACATCATTTTTCACCGCATTCGAACATCACGAATCAAATATACCAAATATGGAGAACTATGCTAGGAACTGGAATAAGACCCTATCTCAATCTATAAATGTTTTCCAATGTCCACAGGGACATCGTGCGAATAAAAGATCCTCAAATGCAGAATTAGATCAGATAAAACTAAATATAAGAGAGAAAACTTTAACCCATCACACAAACAATTATAAAGTGAGAGTGAAAGTAAATAATATGGTAGATGAAACGTAAGAACTAAAATAAATGAGATACGAAATAATAATGTCTCAAGAGTTAAACCTGAAGAATCTACTTTCGACATAAACAACTGCATTAATTCAGATTATGTCACTGAAGTTCAATCAAACGACGTTAGGGTAGATTTACGCGAAAACAACAGATGTGAAATCACTGAAGGGAAAAGCAGAGATCATTTAAATACCCAGCACGGTAACTCGCACGCAAATGTCAGACAAAGACCAGCTTCCAAACATTCATATGGCAAAGAACAATAAACATATTGTGCAAACATATAACGCTGCACTGCAAAAACTGTTAACGGACAAACCACTGGGAAACATCACAAGTAAATAATGACATATACATAACAACTTTAGCTGCTGCTAAGCAACTTGGTGTCAAGGCAAAGGAAACGACGAATAAAACTCAATAAGCGCCAGGTTAGAAGTCAGACTTAAAGCGAGAAATAGAGGAAGTCAAATGAGAATTATTGTTACTAGATGAGATCTCATGAAACCCAAATGTTTCAACACGAAAATGAAGTGAAGATAAGAAACTAAAATACTAAATGAAATTCCACCAATCAAGGAGCAACAATCGGCCATAAAAGATACTTGAAAACTACAGAACACCGGATGATGATCTGTGCCAAATAATATGAAAGAAGTAAAAGAATATATTCAGTAACAAAGGAAACCAACAAGTTCAAAATGGAATTTTTATGTGGGTAACGAAATGCAAGTAAAACATAATACACTTAATGGAACGACAGAATCCTTCAAAAAGAAAACAAAGGCAAATGCATGGGCCAGATACAAAAATGATGACAAGATAAAACTATCTGCGGTCAATATTCTTTCTCTACCAATAAAGCTGATATAAAAAAAAAACCGTACCCATCAGCGGGTACGTAGTGCAGAGTTAAAGACTTAAACCATTTCTTTTTATTTTTGCTGTATAGGACCAATGATTGCTAACTAGAAATTGCTAAGCACACATACTGATAAAATCTGTTAGGCCAAAATGCATTATCCAGAAACAACTGACCATCTTGTAAAAGGTTGCATGGAATTGTCACCAACTAATTATAAAACCCGGCATGACAGACTGAGCCAATATTTGCACTAGAAAATTTGTAACATTTACGGAAATGAAATTGCAAGAATTTGGTGTGAACATCACCTAGACCCGGTTACAAAGAGAGGGTCCTGTAATAATTTTATGTTACAGACAGAAAAATCATAGCTAATCGACCAGACGTTGTGATCAGAGACCACAAAAACAAAATGTGCTTTATTATTGATATGACTGTCATTGAAGACATTAATATATCTTTGAATATCTTAAAAAATCTCTCAAAATACAAAGACCTTGAAATTGAAATCTAGAAAACTTGGCACATGCGGACATCAACAATTCCAATTGTAGCTGGAGCCATCAGATTCATAGAAGATTCCAATCTACTCATTGAATCGATTCCTGGTAGCCATTGCTTTAAGTAAATACAGAATATTTTACTCACAAATACAGCGCACAAGATAAGGAGTGCTTTAACTATGTACAATATGTATGTTCTTAGGTTGTTTTCCTTATATTTCCATCTATAAATGCTCAGTAGAAAATTTCATGGTGCCATTTCTGAACTTAGGTCTTTCGTTGGGATCCAGAAAGTATTGGCTATACACCAGAAATTAAAAAAAAAATAATAATAAAATAAGTAAAATAATCAACAGTGTTTGACAGTATTAAAAAAATATTTCAACGGAATGACTGTCATCGTGAAGTTGTATTTTTTAAAAGATTTCAAGTATAAACATATATAAATCCAGAAAAAATTATAAATGTTTGTACAAACGTTGCTTGTCTTGTAATGACAAAACTGCTGTACTGGTAATGAACGCGTCAAAATGAATGAAACGACTCAGGCTAAAGGCATGTAACTTAGACGTGATTAAAATGAGAGTGATGTTGCTCATCTTGATATTTTCCGTTTATTGATGAGTTACTAAAAGGAATTAAGGAAACATCTTACTATAAATCTTATATAACTCTCCTGTCATTTTGTTCATTCCCCGGGGTGCGATTTTAGTAATTGGCATACGTAAATACCCTCATGCGTTTTAAGGGTGGAAAGGCAGCTAGAATCTGAATATTATTTCATAATGTGCACCTGAATTTGTTTGTCGAAATTACAGTCGTTTGTAACAACAACAACAATAATAATAATAATAATAATAATAATAATAAATCCTAGAAACTACAGAAGAATGGCTGATGTTTTCTGTCAAAGAACATTAAAGAAGTAAGAAAATTCATTCAGCAATAAAGGAAGCCAACAATTTCAAAATGACCTTTCAAGTAGGTGAAGAAAATCCAGGTAAAACATAATACACCTACGGAAGCTGCAAAACCCTTACAAAGTGAAGCAAATGCATAAACAATCGGCCGAATACAGAAACGATGATAGGATAAAGCTCTTCACGGTCAATATTCTTCCAGTCCGAAACAAGCTGATGTAGACAAACGCCGCACCCATTAGTGGCTACTTAGTGAAGGCTCGAAAGCTAAAACCGAAGGCTTTATTCATGCTGCACAGAACGAATGCTTGCTAACAAGAAAATTACCAAGCTCAGATAACGAAATATTGTGTTAGGCCAGAATGCGGATTCTGTGATAAATATCCAGAAACAATTGACCATCTTGTCTAAGGTTGCACAGTATTGGTACTCACTTAATATAAGACCCGCTAAGACAGATTTGACAATTATCTGCAACGTTTACGGAAAATGGAATTGCAAGAAATTGAAATGAACATCACCCAATCCGGGTTACGAAAAGAGGTCCTGTAATAATTTTATGGGACTTTAAATTACACACAGACAGAACAAACAAAGCTAATCGTCCAGTCATTGTGATCAGAGACCACAAAAATGAACTGTGTCTTTTTATTTACAGATTACAGTGAAGCTTTGAAGATCATAAAAAAATACTATCAAAATGCAAGGACATTGAAATCGAAATCTCAAAAATGTGGTATATGAGGACATTAGGAACTCTAGTTGTACTTGGAGACCTTGCATTAATTGGGAAGGACTTCAATGGACTCATTGGATCGAGTCCAGGTAACCCATGCCTTAAAGAAATATAAGAAAAAGTATTCAGGAGTACAGCCTACACCTTACGAAGTGCTTTATCTATGTAAAATGTATGTGATCTTAAGTATTTTCCCCCCGACTATAAATGCTCAGTGAAAAATGCCATGATGCCATGTCTGATCTTAGATCTATGATGGGGGCCCAGAAATAAATGAGTATACACCAAAAATCATATAATAATAATAATAATAATAATAATAATAATAATAATAATAATAATACTAATAATAAACTCTTTATTATTTGGATCATAAATCTTATGTTGTTGCTAAACTCAGGAATGTGCAGTATCTGTATTTTCCCGTATTTTTCCGTTGTTCATCCCCGTATTCGATGGACATTTATTTGAATTTTGAAGCAAACATTCTATTAAATTCACGTGGTAGATTGTTCTGCTTCAGTATTTCAAGCTTAGGGGAGATAACCTATATCAGTTACTACTCACCAGTTGTGTTTATCCCCAAGGCAGACAATGCGTAACCTATGTAACAAGTCTGCGTAAATGGCCTGAAAAAAGAGTTTAGGAGAGATAGCATAAACACAAAATTTGCTAAGAGCTACAGAAAATTGTGGAGAAGAATGATTGCCAACGTCATGAAGGAGCAAAGCACAAGAAGAAAATCACTTGAGCGTTTTTTCTCAATGTCTGCGTGTATCAATCTTCAGGACAACCAAACACAGAAGTCCCGTCGTTCCAGAATAACAACCAAAACGAGAATTCTAGTCATAACAATGCTTAACCTAATGATAATTCTCCATCTCAAAAATTACGATGAAAACAATAAGTTAAAATAACGTTTGAATAAATTCTGTATTCCCATTTCTTTCAATATTAATAATGGCAATGATCGCTTAAATGCTTTTTACAAAATAGCATATAAGATATAAGAGTTCGACAGTAAAACTTCAATCAAATAACATGCATGTCTAACCAGGAAATATTAAATACGAAGCTTTGATAGGAAAAAATTGCTCCAAAAGAAGTGCTTACCCGAGTATTGCAATGAAATTCGGCATCGTGAATATTGCAACATTCGTTATAAAGTGAACATATATTATCATGAGAAATTCACATAGCCAAAAAGCATTCACCATGATTCAGAAAAGAAATTAATACGATTCTTAGGTTATCGTTGTAAAAAGTAATAGGAAGGCGAGAATAAAATAAACATACGTAAATGTAGTGTTAATTCCTTTTTGGAATTCGTCAGCCGGGGGGGGTGATTTCGAGAGTAGGGGGGGGTCTTCGAATATGATGAGAGACTCTCTTCCTTCCGTCTTGGGTGGGGCGCTTATAACACTTCCTGTCATCAGATTATGTCATGTGGGCACATACAAAGCACAGCTGTGTCTGCAACGTTTTTATATCTCGCGAATATGCACCTGGAGGCTATGAGGTTACATACAAGTCAAACTTCTGATGCACACTTGGCATTATATCAACACAGATGTATGTACTCACACAAACACGCACACACAAACTATATATATATATATATATATATATATATATATATATATATATATATATATATATGAAGAAAATATACAGAAAAAACAAACAAAAATATTAATATGCAATTATGCTATATTAATGTTATTATGTTGCAGCCTCAAAATATAGCACCCATTAAAGCTATGATTGTATCACACACATTGTATGTATATATATATATATATATATATATATATATATATATATATATATATATATATATATATATATATATATATATGGCGACAGACTGTTTCATGCCTAATGTCTAAAAGATTAAATTTAAACATGAAACAGAGGTTCGACGCTGGGTGTCAATTTTAATTTTCACTTTAAACATATATATATATATATATATATTGATGTGAGTTTTGTCTGACGATCGCTAAAGCGTGAAACCCAGGTCACAAACTCACATCTATCCAACTAAATATGTTAGCTCTATCTCTGATATTGAGCGCTTTCTAATAAGTACCGCGCATATAATATATAAATAATTATACATATATATATTTTATTTTATATTTATATTCACTATATATATATATATATATATATATATATATATATATATATATATATATATATATATATATATAGATAGAAAGATAGATAGATAGATAGATAGATAGATAGATAGATAGATAGATAGGATAAATTGTCGCTCCTTGTAGCACCATAAATAAGCTGAAGGCAATCATTATAGCAGTATTCACCAACTTAAACAATACAATCATTATGCTAGTATTCATCGTCCAGAATCTGGGTGCTGTGGTTGATAAGCAATGGCGAATATTGAAACATTTTTCATTTGTTTTTCAAGATCTTTTTGTGTAATTTGGTATACATATATATATATGTATATATGTATATATTTGAGGAAAACCATATCTATCCAATCATTGGTAGCGACTGCGTATTCTATGCAAGATATATCGATGATATATTCTTTGTATACACGGGTAGTGATGACAAACTTACCCAATTCCTTATGACCCTAAACACAGTGCACGACTCAATTAAGTTTGAATATGAAAAATCCACAACATCAGTAACATTTTTAGACACCCGCATTTACATAGATGAAAACAGGAAACTACAAACGACACTACACACTAAAATCTCCGACACCCACAACTATCTACACTTTAAGTCTTCCCACCCTAAACACCTCAAAGCGAACCTTCCCTATTCACAAGCACTTAGACTCAGAATGATATGTTCCAACAATGAAGAATTAAATAAACACATTGAAAATCTGGAGCATCAATTCACAACACGTGGCTATAAACAACACCTAATCAGGGAACAAATAAATCAAGCAATTTCCACACCTAGAGAAGACACCCTAATATACAAGATTAAATATAAATCTAGCCGCATCCCTCTCGTAACCACTTTCAATTCCACTCTGCCTCCACTATCCCAAATAATCAAACGTCGCTGGGAAATACTACATCTCAAACCAGACCTAAAAAACTGCTTAAGGAACCCGGCCTTCTTGCATATCGTAGACCTAAGAACCTAAAAAAGAAATCATAGGTAGTAACCACATTTCAGGTGACAAGGTAATCCGTAAGAAACTGAGAACAAAAACAACAGGATTTTCCCAACCATGTAACAACAAAAGAAGTTTATGTTGCAACCATATTAAAAACACGAATTCATTCACTAGCTCAATCACTAAATCTACTTTCAAAATCTACCACGATTCTAACTGTAGAAGTCAAAACATAATTTACCTCCCAGAATGCACACTATGCCAGAAACAATATGTAGGAAAATCTGAATGGCCCTTTAACTACAGAATTAATAATTATCGTAAGCAAATTAAATCGACTCCCTATGAACAGTTATTACCTGTAGAACAACATTTCCGCCTAGAAAACACGATTTCAAAACCCATGCCAGATTCACTATAATTGAGAGAATAGAAAAGTTCAGAGCAGATAACATTAGAAAGATTTTAGAGTCCCATGAAAATAAGTGGATACAACGTCTAAAAACACAGCATTTTTAATTTTAATTTTCTTATTGTTCAATATATATATATATATATATATATATATATATATATATATATATATATATATATATATATATATATATATGTATAACGTTATTAGGTCTATTTTATTTTAATCATCTTTAATTCTCGGATAAACTTCTTATTGTTGATATTAATTTAATTAAGGAAGTCGAGGTAATTTTTTTTCATTTCTTTTAATTTCACAATTATTTTCAATCTTATCCAAGATCATCTTCAGGTGTGGATTGATAAGACAAAATTTAAATTAATTAATAGATGTGGATTATTTTGTGAATGCGCATGAAACACGCGATGTTATAATTTTAAACACGTATGAACGCGCTCCGTAATTATTAATTTTAAAATTAACTGTTAACGCTCTTATGCCGTATCTAAGAAAGGTAATTTAAATTTATATAGATGCATTTTTAATTCCAGTTTAAGTTTCTTTTAAAATATTGATGTTATTGACATTTATGCAACCACGAAAAAACACTTCATAAGTAATAATTTATCTCCCAATGATCCCAGTAAAAAATAAATCTAATATACTATACTAAATTTAATACAACCAACTTCATCATGCGCAATAACTCTTCTCAGTCAACTAATCTTTTGCAAATGACCAATTATGCGTATAAATTTTAATGTCTTTTAGAAGAGAGTATCACTAACATATATATATATATATATATATATATATATATATATATATATATATATATATATATATATACCATGATTCTACCACTAAGCCGTTGGCGCACGGCAGGGTTGAATGTGGATTTAAGCCTATTTATTTTTAGATAAACAGACAGTGATTGAGAGAACTCGATTCGATTTACTGAAAAGTCTTGCATTATTAGCCGTAATAGACACTGTTTACAAACCCGCTATTCCTTCCCAGAGAGCACAACTGAAATAAATTTTTCAGGATCAGAGAGATAGATAGATAGATAGATAGATAGATAGATAGATATTCGTTTCACCGCCACAGTATTATCTAGGTAATTTACGTTACATATATCGGATTGAAGTTCTATTGCACAGCCCTTGAACAAACATTCCTGTTCACATTCCCGATTTAGGGAAATATTAATTGACAATACACGTATAATCCATCATGAAATTTTTAAAAAAATCTAGAAATTATTCACATCATCTAATTTCGAAGAAAAATATTCCAATTATTTAAATTACATTTTCCTCCCTTAAATAAAACATAATAACGTTAACAGTTAATTTTTAAATTAATCATAACGGAGCCCGTTCATACGTGTTTCTAATTATATAATATAGACCGAATATTCAAACAATAATATATATATATATATATATATATATATATATATATATTTGGTTTGACTTCTGAAAGGTTATTTCACCCAAATTTACAGTTCATCGCTCATCAAGTGATAAAGTGGAAATGTCACACAGTTGCTCTATAAATGTTTTGAGGGAAAATGACTAATTGCGATTATTTTATTTCACCATTTAAACCAGTCGCTTACCTCTTATAGCCTAACCAGTTGTTGCTTTTGTTAAGGTTCCAGAATAGTGGTATTTTTTCTTGTGTTCCTCATACGAAGACAATAGCAAAAAACTATGGATTAAGGACTCACCACGCCCACAAAATCAGAGTCAGACCGAAATATAAATATGGTAGAGTGGCAGTTTCAAGTTTTAAATGCCTATCAATATTATATAGTTGCATAAGAGAACAATCCATTTTCCCATATGGTAATTTTGTTTGCCTGTCTTTCTCTACACACGAAGACACAAAAAATCTATCTATCTATATCTATCTATCTATCTATCTATCTATATATATATATATATATATATATATATATATATATATATATATATATATAATATAATTCAAAATGTAATTGAACCTCTTATTTTTCAGGTAATTAACAATTCTTAATTAAACTATATATTGAATAGGTATCTCTAAGAATTGTGTATGCGTAAGGATTAAAATGAATTTATAAAAATGAATATCTTTCCCGAAACATTCAGTTTAGCTTGAAATAAAAGCTAAAGGACTAAATTTGCTATACCCGATAAATAAAATACTTCGATATATTTCAGACAGAAATTATATTGATTAGAACAGACTTGGAATTTTCCAGAAGATTCTGGTAGTAGTGAGCGTCAATTTCTGACCTTTCTTATGGCCCAAACTCCCAAAATTGTTCGATATTACCTGGGCTTCTTTCATGTATTGCCAATTTTAACTTGAACCACGGATTCTCAATTGGGTTTGGATCAGGATTTTGACTAGGACATTCCAAGACTTCATATTATTTTTTTCAATCACATTAAATTGTGGATTTGCTTTGATAATTCGGATCATTGTCTTGTTTGAAGATCCAGACCCGACCTAAGCCCAACTTTCGAACCGAGGGCAAGACACTTTCGTTCAAAAATGGCTTAGTTCTTTAAGTGTCCAATATGCCGTCAATGGAGATTATTTTTGCTACTCCAGCAAATCATAATACTGCCGCCAATTTTCTGATTTAGTACTAAATTCTTCGCTTCAAGTGACGTATTGGATCTTGTCAGACATACCGCATATCGTACCCCCCAGAAAGCTCTTGTTTGGTTTCATCCGTCCATAAAACCTTTTGCCAGATCCTTTCTACCTTATTAATATGTGCTTTGGCATAGTTGACACGAGCTTGTTTGTGACTTTTCATTAGCAGTGGCTTTTGAGGCATTCTCCCCAGAAGACGGGTATCATTCAGATTTCATTTCAGACTTCAGACGTATACACATTGATTCCAACATTGGCAATGGAGACTTGAAAAACCTCAGAGACCAAAGCAGTATTCTCTTGGGGTTGTCCTACTTGATGTCTAATTGCTCTGGCAGTTATTCTTCGCAGACCACTATTTCTTGATTTCGATACTGCCATATCAATTTCCATTTATAAATAATCTGTCTCACTGTGTAGACGTGAACTACACCACCTTTTGATATGTTCTCGTAGTCTTCTCCACAAACTACAGGCATCAACTATGCGATGTTTTAAAACATCAGGAGGTTCTTGTGATCTTGGCATATTTTCTTTTTAAAATTTTATCACTGACTACACTCTTATGCATACACAATGAGTTATATTGGTTGTCTGCAGTAAACACAGCTTACAAAAAAATGACCTCATGCCATTTTGATTTTAACACGAGGGTAAACAATTACTTGGAGTGGCAATCATATAAAACAGAAAGTGTAACCTTCAATGTACTTATACTTTTGCACATCTTAATTTTTAATTAATACTTTTATTCCGTGTCTTTAAACTTTTAAAAAAAATATTGTAATACGTTTAAAATGGTTTTCCTTATGAATATATAGTTTAATTAAATTTTGTTGATTATCTGGAGAAAACGAACACTTTCTTTTTATTATTTCATAGTGTTCACTTAATTTTACGCAACGATGTATACACACAGAAGCAAAAGCACACGCATTATATATATATATATATATATATATATATATATATATATATATATATATATATATAATAGTAAATAAAGGCTTCTAGCACAAAACAATTAGGTCTCTTGAATAATTCTAACACATTTCCCAGGAAAAAATCCTACTTCAAATTTTCTTAACTCGTTGAGTGAGGACACAGGTGTATCCATGATTTCTAATCATGCTTCCATTTTGGTCAAAAAGTCTAGCAATAAGCAATAAATATTACCGTTATTATAAATATTATTATTTTTTTATCTATCAAATTTCTGTCAACGGCTACTTATATCTACACCCGGCACCCCAACATACTCATATATATATATATATATATATATGATACTGCCATAAGGAAAACCCAGACACCCCTTGTCCAATTGAAGTAGAATATTCTGTAACCATGGAAACGTGAATTTAGCTGTATCTTTAAAACCCAGTAATTTTTAAAAGTTACTCCAAAATTCGCTTGAGGATGAAATGGAACTAATTCTTTTAATTTAATTGCAAAATTAAATTCAGGGCTTTTAGCTTCTATTTTTTGAAACATGGTTAGAACTGTATAGCGGAAAAAACATATTTTAAATCAATTAATTTATAATATATATATATATATATATATATATATATATATATATATATATATATATATATATGTGTGTGTGTGTGTGTGTGTGTGTGTGTGTGTGTGTTTTTTTCGTGTGTTTTGTGTGCTTGTGTGTGACTGTAGATGAATCCAAAAGCCCAACCATTGTGATTTTAAAACAGATAAACGCATAACCAATAAACACATTGCGATTTTTTTTTCGTGTGCAAATCTTAATCTCATTGTATATAGAAATATAAATAATATCCATGTTGAAGTAAAGAATACAATTGTAATTTATTCTGTGTCAACCGAGAAAAGCAGACTGGAAAATATGAAAATAGTAACCCTCTCGCCCTTGCTTTCTTTTTCTCTTTCCCTTTCTCCCTCTTTCTCTTTCTCTCTCTCTCTTTCTCTCTCTCTCTCTCTCTTTCTCTCTAGATTGCAGTAATATATCCGAAATGTTTCTGGAAACTCTATCATTTTCAATCGTTAGTCTTGTCAAGGTAACTCAGTCATAGCCACGTCTTTCGGTCACATCACGTTGACACACCCCTTCCCGTACGATCACCGAAGTTAAGCAACGTCGAGTATGGCCACTACCTAGATGAGTCAACATTGGAAATATTAGCTGCTGTGAGCTTGAAATATTCGGGTGGTGTCATGGTTAATGGCTCGGAATTGTTAAGCCGAATTCCAATTCTTACGCGCAAGTACCCTTGGGAAATGTATGTATCCACGTTTTCTTTCCCCAGCTATGGATTAATTATTAAGCCTTGTAT
>CAHIKZ030003325.1:695000-715000 GCA_903632075.3 Acanthosepion pharaonis | reverse complement strand
TATAACTGAAATAAATCCTAAAGAGCCAGTAAAACCTATATATATATATATATATATATATATACATTTAAGTTTTCCTGTTTTCAGCTCCCTTTATAATATATTATTTTGTATTCTATCTATCTATCTATCTATCTATCTATCTATCTATATATATATATATATATATATATAGCTGGCTAAAAATGTCGAAAAAGTATTTATTGATAAAACCATTATAAACTACTAAAAAAAAGGAACCACATGACTGAAGAAGACAGAAGCCTCTATTCTAATAACTAGGATTTCCTGTGCCTGCATCTATTTAGAATCTCAGATCTTTGATTTAATAAAATAAGTTTTAGTCTTACTACTCGCTTGTTTTTTTTTCTTTGGACTAAAGACTTACCTGCTAAGATGTTTTTATTTATTTATTTTTAATTTCAATTTTTTCCTCGAGTACTGATTTGTTTTGACATATCTACAAGATGAGCTATCTGAGGTATTTTGCAAACGAATATTACTATTAGTACACACACACACACACACACACATATATATATACACATATATATATATATATATATATATATATATATATATATAGGCACACAAACACTAACATCAAGAAGTTTAAGATCACTTACAAGGTGTTGTTTCAATGCTGAATTTTATGTTCAATTTTAGAAAATATCGATAGTTTTGGGGTAAAATTAAATGAAATAACACATTGCACAAGGTTTAGGTACATTCGATATGAAATAACATTTTTATTGCATTACCTATTTTACCGGCGCTACAGAGTGTGAAGAGGCTGACTCTAAATTTTAGAACGTGCTTTTTTGAAACTACGGTCTCCAGAATCGCTATTAAAACTTCTTATGATTCGTCAGATGAGGAAACATCACTAAATATGTTTCAAAATTGGTATTATGTGTTTCAAGTTCAATTATTAAAAAAATATTAAGAAGAATTTCAATTTTACAGATTCATTCTCAATATGGGCAAGAAGTTTAATTCATCACCTGAAATGAGAAAAACCATCATCACATTACGTTTTGAAGTCTATAGTTTCCGAGATATAGATCTAAAAGTTAAAGTTTCATACACTGCAGTTTACTCCGCTTTTGGGAGAAATATGGAAACGGACAAAAATATCAACAGACAGCGGACAGGTCAGCCAAAATCCACTTCCAAATCAAAAGATAATTTTATAAGATTCGCCAGTTTTCGACACTGGAAACTGATAGTCCCTCAAATTGCTGCACAAGTAAGTGAAGACGTCTGAGCTAATCTTTTTGCATCAACAATTAGAATATTTACTGCAGCTTGTCTAAATGGCTGTTGTGCTGTCAGGAAACCACTGCTTAGACCTGCAAATATGTAGAAGCGACTCATATGAGCGAAAAGACATGTTTGTGTGTGTCTGTACGTGTGTGCGTCCAAGCAACTCACATTGATCCGATTTTAATGATGAATAGATCATTCATATCTCTAGAAATGTTAAGCTCAGTTAAACTCGAGCTCAGATTATGCGAAGTTAGAAAAATATATTAATATACTATACTAGCCATTATCGTAGCTTTTATGGTATCCAATATTGCAGTGCACTTTTTTAAAAATAAATAACTTAAAAGTAGCCCTATAGCCCGCTATTTAATCTAGCTCATATGGAGGACTCTTGGTTTGGCCATCATCGCAATAGCTAGGGAGGAATAGATAGGCATCAATAAACTACAGAACTTAAAACTGCAAACTAAGTACTGAATAAATGTTTAAGCTTACCTTTAAAAGGTTCAACGATAATTCCTCTACTGCCAGTTAATTTGAAGACGATTTGATGTACGTATATCCTTATATACCGTACAAACAATTATTTATATTTCATGGATGACAGAACCGGTGACAATTTATAACATAAAATCAATATAGTGTACAGATGAGAAAATAGCATTACTTATATATTCAACATTTTAATAATTAGAGAAACATAATAGCTAATTAAATATGACGTATATCATGGCATATATAACAATACATTCTCCCATGAAATCTGAGATTATAAAACCAGGCAATACTTCATAGTAAAATGCCCAATATCGCTATCATATATTATCCAGTTTTAGGCAATATTACTCTTCAGGTTTAACTAATTTGCGTATTGATTTTAATAAATGTTATTTCATTAATTAACTGTAATTCATTACTGTTCTTTTGTTCGAGGTTACCTTTGATTTTCACATTAAAAATAATTCTATTTAGGAATATTGTTTTACATAGTGCAGAAAAGTGTTAGAAATTTGCATTTTACTTGGCCTTGAACGACTTTGCGTCTACTTGTAAGACTTTCCTTAACTATAACAAACCAATTTATGAATGAAATGTTCTTTTAATATTTTTGTTTCAAAGATTACAAGTATTGAATATATCTTACTTTGCTAGTATATTATATAATAAACCAACACAACTTCAGGTTTGACAAAAATTAAATAAAGACATATGTGAAAAATTATATGAACGTAGCAGACAATTCAGGTCGGAAATCTCCTTCTAAACAAGATTTAGTCCATTTAGTTCTCGTGTTCTCTAAGTAATATTATTAATTTGCTTTAACTTAAATTTATTTTCTTCCCAAATGTTTTGTGAAAAAATGACATTCAATATACTGAGTGTGTCAAAATATTATCAGTAGCAATTAGCATTAGCATTGTAGACTCGTCTCTTTCCTACCTATCACCCCTAGCAACAGAACAGTCTATATCTTACGCCGACGTACGGAAAACTTCAACCAATAAAAACCGTACTAGGCGAATCAACCAATCTCATTGGTTAATGACACAATAATCTGAAAGTTCACGTGCAAAACGAAATTGCGCCAAAACTCCGTGAGTCAATTTCGGACTTTCAGGACTTATAAAAGTAAATGCCGACTGCCCCAAGCAGTCAGTAACGAACACCCACAGAGAAATTGCGAACATACTCCACGTTACTCGAAATCACGATTTTCCTGCGCAAAGGTACATCAACGCTGACTCACTCACAATTAAAACTCAACCAACTCTGTGGACATCGATTCTCAAACATTCCTTATCTAAAGTGAATTATATTCACTACCTATTAAGTAACATCAATGTGCGAATGACCTTAAAAACATTACAGTCAAAGGTAGATCACTCCTTAAGAACTCCTTCTAAAAAGACACTTAATATTAACAATTTTAATATCAACACAAATCTAAAACGGACTGCAAATGAACGAACGATTACATATAGAGACATTCTGAAATCTAAAACATCATACACATTTTGCCAACATAACATATAGCAATTATCCTGTTTGTATGATGTTTTAAATTGTATATATATGTTACATTAGTTTCTAATTGAATATGTCTTGTTCTTAATCGTATTTTAAATTTCTTTTATTTATTTGTTGTGGATGCAGAAAGTCACGCAACCTACACAAATTCCTTCTGATTCTTTCAAGCATAATTAATAAATTCTGCACATCCCCAAAAGCATCTTTCATATCGCTGATCTGCTTTAAATTTTTGGGTTAGGTTAAACTTTTGACGATGATAATTGACTGGAAAGCAAGAATACAGAAAATAGTTCCACAAGAGAGAAGTGCGAGAAAAGTAGCTGTTGGCATGGAATTTATGATTACATCAAGCTCAACTGTAAATTGATGAGTCATTGTCGTCAACCTAGTGCTGCACTTAAATTCATAAATTCTATGTACTGCAAAGGAAAGCACACCAGAAAAATTACAATTAAAATTATTGTAGAAAAGGCATAGGGAAGATACGTTAGAGCGGTGGAAATGAGATTGATACTGAGATGCCAGGTCAAAGCCAATAATATTGCATATTCTTCTTTGTATTCTATCTAGAATCTCTAAATATATTGGGAAAACAAAACACCAGATGTAACAAATATCCATTGCATTGGCGAATGTTATTTGCTTTTAAAAGTGTCTGGCAGGACCGTCGTTTCCTGCTCGTTTTTCATCCAAGTATGCAAGTAGGGCATAGTACGACAGGATCATCAGGATTTGGTTTGCTGCCGTGGTTTCAGTAGCATGAGGATTTTAGGTGACGGTATTTAAAATTCGGAAATATTATTCGATATTACTTACCAAGCAAAACTAGACAGTAACGTCTGCTATGTTATAAGACTCTATCAATATGGAGAAAAAATGTGATTCATATATTTCCAAGTGTATTTTTCTGGCGTTGGAAATGCAACCAATTCTATTTGTATTTGAAACAGTGGAAACATTTCATCTGAAAAAATCAAATATATGACATAATTATTAGCTGTAAAACAATATTGAATTCATATTAGGAAGGTATTTAATTTAATTTACAGAATCTCTTCCGCGTAATAACTGACTCCTTCATGAGAGAATCAATAAAATTGACGTCCATAAAACACGGGGACATGAGATACGACCTGTGGGTTAAAGCATTCTCACATCCTACAGATATTTGATATTGATCAGAGTTTGTATAAGAAGACGAGCACTGTTGTGATGGAAACGAAAATAAGTTGGTCTAAAGAAAATAATACGCAAATAAATAATATTGTACTTTTCTGTAAAAAGGATCGGTGCTTAGTCTTTCACATAGATGATCAATTGATTTCTAAAACGAAAAGTTGTCCAATGTTTGAGATCGGCATCATGTAGAATCCTTGAAAGCTAAGACTATACCATATAAAACTACATTTCTTAAAAAAAAAGGTTAATTATTCGTTTACATGATGTTATCGAAATGTTTTTATTTATTCTGAGATGGCGAAACCTTAAATATAAGCGTTGTAATGTTAAACGTGATTTGATTTTCTTGTTGATGTAAACGTCAATATATTTGAATATGTATTGTTTGGTGGTGGTGAATTATTGATTCAGTTCGTCGGCTGTGTTAATCTGACATTCAAAGCGATGATTCCGTTTAAAATAATGTGACTTTTTATAGCCGGAGCACGCAAACGCTTTAACGAAGGTGGAGATTGAAAATATTTTTCGAGACTTTTTTGGGGGGGGGACATCGGCATGCTTATCCCTCTGCCATGTGTTGATCCATTGTTCAAGCAAGACTTCATCAAGCAAGTTGATCCAATATTACCATCCCTGAAAGAAAATATCAAATGACGACATCTTTTTTTCTTCTTGATGCAACTCATTAGGAACCAAGAAACAAGGAAATACACAGTACCGCTTCTACAATACGTGTGTTGGAAACATAAACTAAAATCGTTATTTATTGTGTGTTTTAAATTAATGGTTCATATCTCAATAGGAAGAGTTATTTTTTTGAGTATTTTAAATTAGGTATTTTAAATAGTAACAATGTGTAGATTTTATACGAATCTACATTAGAGCTAAATATCACAACGCTATTGTAGAATCAACTACCAACCACAAGAAATAGAAAGTGTTGCCTAAAGTTACAATTCTAAAATAAACTAACCAAGTTATAATATCAACATACATGTATATTAAATTTGCGCACACCCCATTCAAAATATAGGACTACAGGATCACCTGGATTTGGGTTGCTGCTGTGGTTACAATAACATGAAAATTTTACGTGATGCTAATTATAATTCGGAATTATTATCTTCTAGAATACTTCTCAGGTAAAAATCGATTGATACATTTCCAAATGTAATTTTGCTGAGATTTGAATAGTGGAAACATTTCATCTGAAAAACTCAAATATATGACATAATTATTAGTTACAAAACAATATTGAATTAATATTAGGAATGGATTTAATTTAATTTACAAACTCTCTCCCGCTTAACAACTGACTCCGACATGACAAAATCAATAACATCGATGTCCATAAAACACGGGGACATGAGATACGACCAGTGGCTTAAAGCATTCTCACATCCTACAGATATTTCCAATTGATCATAGTTTGTTTGTAAGAGGATGACCAGTGTTGTGATGGAAACGAATTTAATTATTCTAAAGAAAATACTAAAATTGTACTTTTCTGTAAAAACGATCGGACGCTTTATAATTCGGATAGATGATCAATTGATTTAGAAAAAGAAGAGTGGTCCAATGTTTGAGATAGGCTTCATGCAGAAACCTTCAAACCTAAAATATATACTATTTTCCACTACATTTCTTAAGAAAAGGTTAATTTTTAGTTTACATTGTGTTATCGAAATGATTTTAAATATTCTGAGATAGGTAAATCTCAAATATTTTTTTACAATTTCCATTGCTCGCTTAATAGTACAGTTTATGAATTTCCACACGTCTTTATTTTCTTATGTCTTTCTGTCTACTGAACAATTAATTATCATAAAACTTGTTTAATAAATAGGAAATTTTCGTTAGAAAGTGTTGTGGAATAAATACTCCCACCTCACCCTGATAACACAAATAAACGAGGCACGACGCCTGAAATAAAGAACTCCAAGTAAGTCAGAGAATTCCGTTGGAGTCAGTCAAGGAGAATTTCTAAGATGTCACGATGAGTAGCCTAAGCGAGATATAACATGATAACCGCTCGAAACGAGTTATAACAGAAACAAAGACAGGATTACTGATCTCTTATACTATGTCAGTCCATCTATATTGCATGGAAATCTGGAAAATTTAATTGCAGAGACAGAGGAAATTAGAGGAAAAATATATGTGAAGGATGCTGACAATGCAACGTATGCAATATGTGAGCCACGTTTTTAGGAAAAGGGACAAAAATACATTTTTACATAGAATCAAAAAACTGACAGTTGAAAATCTGGCAGATATGATGAGGAAAGAATGATTGAATAATTTGATACTCCAATGATATGCTGCAGGTAAAAATCACGCACACACACACACACACATATTTTTGCATTAAAACTTTCCTTATAAAGAACCAAACATTATCGGCGTTAATCGACGTTATTCTTAGTTCTCGTCTCAGGTTAACTTAACTTGTCTGACACGATTTCTAAATGAGAGTTGTCTACAAACAGAAATTACCACTTCTTTTCTTGAGTTCGAGAAAGGATCCATTTGTAAAATAAGTGATACTCTTACGCGGTTGGTAGTGAAAATGGGTAAAAACTCGTTTCGAATGATAAACAATTCTAAGAGCGAATAACTTGGACTCTCTTTATATATATATATATATATATATATATATATATATATATATATATATATATATAATTTAAATTATTCGGAGTATTGTTAGAATTCTTAGTCGCCATGTTTATCACAACGTTTCGGCCGTTGTACGCTCCAGCCTTCTTCAGGTGGTTGGAATGTCGAACTGAACCATTTATTTCGCTCACCGGGGGAAGGCTGTTCTAGTTCCACGTGCCATGTCTAATGGATGTCAGTTATTTCCTGTAAATTCCCCCTGAATGTTCTCCACTGCCTTAACCAGGTATTGAACTCACACTCTTTGGGTCCTGTCACTGGATCTAACTAACGCCTTTATCCACTGTACGATATATATATATATATATATATATATATATATATATATATATATATATATATATAGATAGATAGATAGAGAGAGAGAGAGAGAGAGAGAGAAAGAAAGAGAGACACACACATGTATATATGTATATACTAATGTATATTTAGGTAGCAATTATTCGTTTAAACATGTTTCGCTGAAGATGACAGACAAGAATATGCAATTAATTTTTCCTTAGTTTTTCCAGCACACTCATATTTTCCGCTTCCTTGGAGTAAGGCAATAGAAAAATTGTCCGTATTGTCTATTGTACTGAGGTCCCTCGGTTACTTTAGTTATTTTCAAGGGTTTTTTTTTTTTGAGGTGTTTTTAATTTGTCTTAATGTGTGGCTGTTTACGTTGTATTATTCTTTTGTCCTTGCTTTGAGTACGATCGGGTGCGTTCATTCATGCACACACACATATGTATATATTTATGTGCTTGTCTGTATACAAACAGAATGAATATGTGTGTGTGCGTACGTAAGATGATTGAATTATAAAATAAACGTAAGATGATTGAATATTTACTTTTCTTCCATTAATTGGTCATTCCTTTTATGATTTCTCACATTTTTTTACCACAAAGCACGAGTACTTCCTCCCTGGAACAATACGCATAATATTTCTCATTATTCTGAAAATATGAGTAATTGAATGATAAATTCTGTGTAACACGATTCGTCTTTTAAAAGGACATAATCTGTGTAAATAATTATTCGTATTGATGAAATTATATATGCATTGAAGAAATGGGATATAAATAGAAACGAAGATGTTGCAACGATAAATTTTAAATTTTAAAATATCTAGCGTTCGACATGTCTAGACAAAACATCTTAACATTTACTTATATAGATTATACTATATTGATCGTATATATGGAAATGTATGTAACATTCTCCCATACAGTGCATTGCAAAAGTTTACACCCCTTGAAAACTGGATGTATTTTGTTTATTTTGATGAAAACAATTAATGTTTTAAACTCCAATAATTTTTTTTAATAAGCAGATCTATCACACTATTATTTAATGCACAAAATATATTTGAAAAAAATTTAAAACTGATTCTTAAACAAAGATAATATTGAAAAATGTCTTTGCAAAATTCTACACTCCCTTTGGAATATCTTCAGCTAATACTTTGTGGATGATCCTACTGCGTCAATTACTGCCCGCAGACGCCTCGGGTAGCTTTCTACGAGCTTGCTTCAGCCTGCTGACAATTTTTGCCATTTTCATGGCAGAACTTCTCGAGCTGTGTCAGATTAGATGGGGAATATCAATGGACAGCCCGCCATAGATTTTCTATAGGATTGAGGTCTGGGGACTGTCTGGGCCACTCCAAAACTGTGATTTTCTTGCAAGCAAACCAAGCTTTAGTGCTTTTAGACACATGCTTATGGTCGTTATCTTGTTTAAAATTGAAATTTCGACCCAAGCGTAGAGCTCTAGCAGACTTCAGAAGGTTTGCCCCCAATATTTTTTGGTACTTGTTACTGACTATGACAACACGGATGGTTACCAGCTCTCCAGCCACCACCATGCTTTACAGTAGAGACGGTGTAATGAGTTTGCTGAGCAGTGCTTTTTTTCCGCCAAACGTAGCGTTTCGTATTTTTTTCCAAATAACTCGACTTTGGTATTTTCTGACCACAAAATCTTTCGCCACATGGTCATGGAATCATTGATATGATTTTAGCCAAGTTTAGCCTAGCTTGCTTGTGCATAGGCTTCAGAAGAGAGTTTTTTTTTAGCTAACTCCCCACCCTTGCAGGCCAGGCCGGTGCAAAACTCTGGAAATTCTAGATACATGGACATCTGTCCCAGTACTGAAAACTGAAGCTTTCAAGTCTTCCAGTATTGCACTAGGGTTGGAGGTTGCATCCCGGACCAGTTTTGATTTTGCTATTCTGGTAATTTTGCTCGGTCTCCCAGATCTTTTTAGGGTAGTAGTGGTTTTGTGCACTAACCACTGCTTAACTAGATTTAACAGTGATTAAGGGCAATTCTAAAGTTTTTGCAATCTTTTTTTAGCCATTATTGTCATTGTAGTTTTGAATAATAAGGTTTTTATGTCACTCAGACAGAGGCTTGCCCATTTTCTTTTCCGAGTTGGACACCTTGTGTTTACAGTCAGAGTCCAAAGACCAATATACCAAGAAACCATGTGGTGGATGATTTTCTAGGCAGTTAAAACACGTTATATAGCAAAATAATACACGGGCCAAAATTGTTTGTTATGTTAAAACGCACTGGATTGTATACATCAATGATAAACTACGTGATAAAACAGGGCTGTAGACTTTTGAAAAGACATTTATTATTAAAATACACCTTTAAATGCCAAATCTAGATGCGTCGTCAGTGTTGTTGCTCCCATGTCACTAAAAGTTTCGGGTCTAAATAAACAACAGACTTCTTCGATGGGTGACCCGACCGAATATGATCAGTATTCGGCCCGCACCTAGAACAAAAATTTGTCATTAGCTTTAGGACGTGAATTATATAAGTTGCCCCAGTAGACAACAACCAATCAAGACTTCACTTGGGCTATTCGAAGTTAAAAATTAGGTATGCATCGTTGTAGTGATCTTCCGACATGCGGCCAAGATAGGGTGTTTTTTGGGAAGAATAGAATAAAACAAACCAATAAATACACACACACACACATATATATATATATATATATATATATATATATATATATATATATATATATATATATATATATATATATAAAACACACAAAACACAATAAAAAAAAAAAAGATTTATTATATTGGCTCGTCTTAAGACACGTTCTTTCTCTACCTCCCCTTTTAACTAACTTATTTATTTGGTCTTTCTTTTTTTTTACTTTTTTATTCTTATTTTCTTTCCTTTCTAAACTACACTTAATAAAACGTTTACAATAGAATGATTAAAATGACTTAGACTATTTACAACATTAAAAACTAAGAGAAAAACATTTAACTAAAATCGTTTAAAAATAAATTAATCAAGCTATTTACATGTTAAATACTAGTTAAAAAAAACCCCAAAAAACACGTGTAAATTTTAAATAAGTTAACCCCCCTCCAAAAAAAAAATATCCTTACTGGAAGGAATTCGTTTAAAAACTAAGAGAAATAACTAAAATTCCTCAAAATAAATGATCGAGATATTTACATGTCGAATAATATTTGAAAGAAAAAATAGCGTGTAAATGTAGCTAAAATAAGTTACTCCTAAAAAAAAATTATCCATGAAGGAAACCGAAAAAAAAAGAAATTAAAATTCCGTTTAAAGAAAAGGAAAGATTACTTGTAAGAATGTTTTTGTAATAAAATAAATCTACTCGGAAGACCAATAAGACGCAAAAATGAAGTCATTGCACATGAGACTGAATGCAAATCGAAAGATTGATTCTCGTAAGTTTCTCGTCATCTATATACACAAATTTCACATATATATAGATATTAATCAGCCTTAAAAGTATTTAGTGACTGCATTTATGGCATATGTACATCTGCATTGGGAACGTTCTGATTTTTTGTATTTTTGGGCCACTCATTATCCCTATTTATCCACAACTACCTGGTGGCCTTTTCGACGGACTCCAGGATCATTTGAATCGCCCGCCTTCTTTTTTGTCCAGTTATCCCTAGGCTAGTAAGGGCTCGTATCATTGACTGTCCGGCGAACCCTCTACAGCCGATCTCCACAGGGAAAGAATGAGTGTGCCATCCTTTAGTTCTGCAATCATTTAAGAGTCCTTCATATTTGCTATACTTTCTCTCAAATGCCTCTTGCATATGCTCCTCCCATGGGACAGTTAACTCCAGCAAAATAATCTGTTTTGTGGCGTCCGAATAAACGATTATGTCTGGACGGAGTTTGGAGAACGATATATGTGTTGGGAATTTCAATTGTTTCCCGAGATCGACTCGCATCTGCCAATCCGACACGGACGATAACAGCGAATGGGATCCTGCAACCTTCTTATTCGGCTTCCCACCTGCTTTAACGAAACGGATAGCTCTTCTTTCTGGGATGAGTTTATTACTCTGTAAAGATTCAGCAATAATGAGTGCTATCGCCTCTAAAACCTTGTCATGACGCCACCGATAGCGCCCGTCTGTCAGAGCTGTTCTGCACCCGCTTAATATATGTTGCAGTGATCCCCTCCCCGAACACAGGGGGCACTTTGGTGAATCTATTTTTCCTCATAGGTGTAGGTTGGTCACGCTTGGTAATACGTCGTACACCATCTGAACCAGGAATATAGATCGGCTGAAGTCGGTATTCCAAAGATCTGACCACGACACTTTCCGCCGATCTACACCACCCCACCTGGTCATCGCGCCCTGCTGGCTATAACCTGCCATTTTTGTCATCCGCTTTTTCTTCATCCCTGCTCTTATTTCGTACTGTATCAAGTGTTGACGCTCCTTCACGGTGCTTTTTCCGAATTTGTAGGAGGGAATCAACCCCAGGCCTGCTCTGCCCTGTGCGACTGAACCCATTATTGTTTTTACCCTCAGATTCCCTTCTGCGATAACTAGTTCCTTAGTAGCACTCCATTTTCTATTCCCGCACCTGATACTTTGAGATCTCTGGCGTTCTATAATGGTAGCTTTCCCTTGTCCGTGAAACCATGAACTCCTCAACTAGTCCTCTGAATGGCATCTGGATGGCATTGGAGGATCCATATAAGTTATATAATTTTAAGAATCAGTGTGAAATTTTTAAAATGTAATTTTATATCAAAGGAAAGTGCGATGGATCTCCTTATTATTTAACAATCATTGCAATTGAAAAATTGTGTTATTACCTGTTAAATTATACAAAATATATACATTTTCAAAGGAGATGTAGACTTTTGCAAGCCACTTTACATTAACTATTACATGCAGCGTTTGTTTTATAAAAGATACCTTAGTTGTCATAAATTATTAAATCTTTTAATTGTTAAGCCATTTCAGGACAGTCATGTTCGTGGATAACTACAAATGTTTCCCGCGCTTACTATTCTTCCTTATTCATGTTCAGCCATCTATTTACCAAAGCGCATTTGGTATGTTACTTGATGTTCCTCGCCAAAACCTTTTACATTCAATAGGTTTTGTGAGTCTTATATTCTCCAAGTCGTCTTTCTTTATAATATGTTCTAGAAAATTCAAATTTATGATTCTAAACTTGTTTTTTTACGCCCGGCTACATTAAAACCTTTGTCGATACTCACATATTCAGCCCATGTTATTCTCAGCATTCTTCTGTAGAACCGTATTTTTTTGTGTCGAGTCTTCTCTTCATTTCTGAGGGAATTGTCTAGAATTTTCTGACATATAGGAAAATTGATATGAAACTCAGTATACTTCTGCTTTATATTGGTATCTAACAATATTTATGTATGTTTCATTATACTTATCTTAATGAACACTTATTTAATAAAAATGTTGACTGTAAAATATATCTATTTTAATATGATTTTTTTTTAAATCAATGAGGGTTGAATTTTGTGAAAATGATTTATATAAATTGTATATCTGTAGAGATTTTCCGACGTCAAAGTGCAGCTGTTTTTCGATTCTAAATCAAAATAAATTATCCAATAGTTGTTTATTAAGCAGGTCTTGCTACCTGACACTGATGTAACACATGAACAGAAAGCCAAATTTCTAAATAAATCTTGTTGAATATACCATTTGCTTTAACATGAAAAAATAGAGACATCTTAACCGTGTGAAAAGATTTTTTTTTCTCCGAAGAATATAACAATGGTTTGTTTAGATTAAATGGAAGTTTAAAATTCAATTTCAGAATTCTACAGAACATCTCAACGGGGAAATCATGATTAGTCTCAAAAGAACATTTCAAAGGGAAAAAAAGTTTATGGTAAAGTCGAGAATCAAATGTTTAGTGTCTAAAATTCGAAACGACAAATCAATGTTACTTTTTCAATGATATAATTCTAAGTAAACAAATCAATTTCAAAACACAACCATTAAAAATCACGCGCATTCTGAAATTCAAAGAACATACATGTATGTTTATTCTAGGCTTATATATATATCTATATCTATATATATCTATATATATATATATATATATATATATATATATATATATATAGATGGATAGATAGATATTGATATATATATATATATATATATATATATATATATATATACATATATATATATATATATATATATATATATATATATATATATATATATATATATATATATATATATATATATATATATATATATATAGAGAGAGAGAGAGAGAGAGGGGGGTAATGAAAAAGTTTGGTAATCCATATGTATAATCACAAGGAGGATGTAATCCAGAGAGATCAATGTCAAACCAGAGCAAATATTAAGTTAATTCGAAAACAGATAACCTTAAAACTCCATTGATTATATTTTATTTCCTCAAGAAGATTTTTTTCCTGGTTCCTCAGATGATATTTCCAAGCATATAAAATGGTTTTAAATTTACGTATTATTTTAAGTGTATAAAAAATAAATTCAATTATTAATGAATGATTTAACGTTTATTGTCTGGATATCATCTGTTAGATACTGCACATGCAGTGTGGTCCAGTCAAATCATATGAATGATACAATAGGGAGAACATCTTTCTTAAGCTAACTTGATATTCTGGATAGAGAAATCTGGGCATATTTGAAGCAAGTGAGGTTGATAGGGACCTTCCATAATTCATGTCTCATCACGGTTGGGCGGATGAAACTGCTCAGTCTATGAAAAAGCTTTTTAAATGCTGTCGCTCTTTGGTGCAATTCATATGTTTTCGTAATTATTCTAATTCAACTGACAAATATCCCTATATTGTCACGTTACACAGTTATTTCCCTCTATTTTTATACTTTAATCTTTATGCGCACGTACACACACACACACACACATACACACACTGTCACAATGTCCCAATGAAAAAAGTTTAAAAAATGAAAAATATCTTTAAAAAAATACAATTTATAAAATAAAATAAATCCATTTTAAACTATAAAATAGAAAAAGCAACAATTTCAATAAACTTTTGTACAAAGCATTATCTAAATTTTACAAAATCAGTAATGACAAAACCGAAAGTTATATATAAAAAAAGCTAAAAACATTGCCCCAGTACTAAAATTAGACAATAGTATAAAACAACTAGTAAAAGTAAAACCATTTATTAAATTAAAATACCATAATTACAATTTCTAGACCAAAAGACCATGCAGATTACTAAACCCCAGAAAAATCAACATTGGGAAAATAAGCAAAGAAATACTAGAAAAAATACTCAAAACTAATAAAGATACTAAACATAAACCAATGGAGGAATACTAAAACAACAAACAATTGTTTTAATATTAGAAATAAAGAAAACTGTTCGTTCCTGCAATTATATCAAAAGGCGATTTATGTTTTCAATGTCGTTATCTGAAACTATCTACAATTGAATACCGAAACGAGGAAAAAATTCATATTAAATGAGCGATGACTTCACAATTTTTTTTTTTAATTAGGAACGGCCATCCGCTTTATAAATCGATAAAACTATGCATTGATTGCCTGATAATGAGCAGGGGAAAGACCCCGATATATTAACTGCAAAGTGGTATGAGGTAGGTTAGATTCCTACATTTTAGTATCTACATTCTGGTGATATCTAGATTAACATAGGACAAACATACTAATGTGACTTGCGATGTCCATATACATAACAAGGTCCAAAGTATTTGCACCTCATAGCGCTTGCACGCTTTTCTATTCATACGTGTCCCTTTTCATCATGATACTGCCGTGTAATGTCTCAGACGAAGATGATTTGTGATTTATTAACATACGGTAGGTTAGTGATCTGGGTTTGATAAATAGTAAAGTATGTCCTCAAGAAAATTTACTTTTTACCTTCCATAACACCCACTTTATATGCTTTAAAGTTAAAACTATGGTAAAAGTCGAAGGGCTTCGTGATTTTTCTATCAGCTTAACATCCAACATCTCATCGATGGTTTAATCTACTTCATCTCGTCGCTTCACAGGTGTAGGATACGTGTTCTTCTTAACTGAACCGTGGCTGCCATTATCGATCCTCATTTTCACCGTATCAGTTCTACCGATATCTTTATCTGTAGCCTCAAATAAATCCTTATTTTTTTCCTAATAACTTTTGGATAGGAGCCCAAAATTCATTGCATACTACGACATTACTGATATCTATATTATTACTACCACGATTACCCCCACTACTGGACACAAGATTCACGTTGACAGCTGAACAAGCTCTACCCATTATACATCCTCGTCGACACCCAACAATTTGATTTGTTTTGTTAATAACAACGATTTGTATTTTCCTATGGTTATTCGCCGTTATTAATAACTTATTGAAATAGATGGAAAAATACGTAGATATCCCGAATCTATCTGTTCCGTGTAATGCCGTTGTTCTTTATTTAACTTATTTCTAATTCCAAGTAAGTATAAAATGGCCGTCTGTGGTGTCGGAGGTCATCCGCGCTATATTTCCTATAAGAAAATCCTCTTCTAAAGACACGTATGTATGATTGATGTGTAATCCTTCTAGATCGTAGTAAATACAAGCGCCATTTTCGTGCTGCCGATCACGAACTAGAATAATATCCCTGTTTAAATTTCGAATCATATAAAATACGTATTTGGCTGCTAGGCGACCGACTCGAAAATTTATAGACGCATGACAGTCGACTTTCGAATATGTCGTGTTAGTTGTTTGTAAGTTTACTTGATTATATCCAAGAACAGGCTTATTCTATATAGAGTCAAACAATCTCTTATGCATAACTAAAGTCTCTGCTCTTGTATCTATCAGCGCATTATAGTTTACGACATCAATACCGACGGTAATTGTACTAAGACATACCATTTTTTTGGTGTTGGTAATCTTCATGTACGTACTTACAAACGAATCTGTGACCTTACAGAAGGATCGTATATAATTTCCCTGGAAACTGTAGTGTCTCAGCAATTGTCATTTATAATCACATCTCCGACAGGTGATCGATGCACGTTCCGAAACTATTTTTCTAAGTGGACCGTCCGAAACTATTCCTCTAGATTGACTATATTCCTATCGCTATCACTCTGGCATGGCGCTTGAGCGTTTTTTTTTTTTTTTTAAGCGTTTAACCCCAAGCAAGGCGGGAAGCCACTAGGACGCAAGGGGTTACAGAAAATTTGGAGCTAGATCAGATAGGAGTGATAAAAGAAAGGATAAGGAGAAGAATAGTGGATAGATCAAGGCAACTGGATATGTCGATTGACATTACATTTGAATAGCTGGAGATTACAGCTCTCGGGAAAACTGGAATTGGAAAGGGAGTTCCACAGGCGAGAGGTGCGAGGCAGATCAAGACCAATTATATTGCATATCCACGTCTGGAGAGTATCAAGAACCCCGAGACAAACAGCAGGGGCTCCAGACCATTTATGGCAGCAAAGCTCCATGCAAGGGCGAATTGTTGATTTGTAGATCTGGTGGATCGATTCCCGGGAGAAAAAGTTCCTGGCGCGGCACAGCGAGCCAACTTTCCTTGCGGTGGACGAAGCAATTGACTCAATGTATTTGTTCCTTCTCAGGTCAGCCGTCAACATGAGACCGAGCAGCCGCAGAGAGTTGCTCTCGAGAAGTTGAGCGTCAGACATTCTAATGGAGAGCAATGAAGGATCTCTGTGGCGGTTAATAGAGAGCAGTTTTGTTTTTGAAGCATTAAAGTTAACCAATTCCTGCCCCAGTTCACAACCGATTGGAGGTCTTTTTCGAGACGCACGACCAGGTTAGTTTTGTCAGTGACACTAGATTTGTTTTTGAGGCAGGATTAAATTGTGGTGTCATCCCGGTAGATGCCAACTTGGGAATTTATGGCATCAGGAAGGTCACTTATGTAGATAAAGGATTAGAGTGGGGTCTAGGATGGAGCCTTGAAGAACACCTGCGTTCGTGGGATAGGAACTGGAGGAGAATCCGTTGAGAACGACCTTCAATTCACGGTTTGACAGGAATGATTGTATTAGGTCAAACAATCGACCCGTAATGCCATAATTCTGGAGCATGCGAAGAAGGCCGGCATGCCAAACCCTATCAAATGCTTTGGAGATGTCTATGGCCAAGGCACGAGCTTCCCCGTTATTTTGAAGAGCTCGGTAGACACTTTCAGTGATGGCCGTAAGCACATCAGCTGTAGATCGGGCAAAGCGGAAGCCATTTTGCTTGTCTGAGAGCAGATCATGGGATGTGAGGTGGTTAACCACTTCGGTATTGATTAGGGCTTCGAAGACTTTGCCGAAGAGGGGTAGGAGACTGATAGGACAGTAGTTAGAAGGTTCAGAGGGGTCGCCAGAGTTCTTGAAGACAGGAACAATTGAAGAAGACTTCCAGCAGTCAGGAAAACAAGATTCCTTGAGGCAGTAGTTTAGAATGGGCGGGCGCCAGTTCAGGCGCGCATTTCTTCAAGACAATGGCTGGTATCCCATCTCCACCACTAGCCTTCTTGGAGTCTAGATTGGAGATAACGCCCAGTACCAAAGACGGGGTTATGTGTAACCCACTCAATAGGACCTCAGTTCTAAGAGGGAAGTCGGGTATGGGTACACCGGAAGAGTTGAGCGTCGAGGTGAATGAAAATTTCCAAGCAAAGCATTCAGCCTTGTCGAACTGGTTGAACAATGGAGGTATAGAGGGTTTGCAATTGTTCAATACGCTCTTCAATACGAGAACCAGGGGGAGAAGCCCGACTTGAGCCTATATTTCATTGAGGGGATGAAAGCGTCGATTCCATCTTTAACCCAGGATGAGACCTCAGAAGTACATTCTTGGACGGGGAGCGTAAAGACACGATCCCAGGGGACATCGCGAGGAAATCACGGAACGCGTCCCAGTCAGCTCGTTGATAGTAGAACGAAGTTCTAGTGGTAGGAGGTTCTTTGCAGGGGGTGGAGTTGAAGGAGATGTTAACAGATACTACCGCATGATCAAAGTTACCAAGAGGGCAGAGTTGCTTGGCGCTAGAGGACTCGGGATTGGAGGTAAAACATAGATCGAGAAGACAGACTTTACCTTCCCGGTTGAAGGCAAAACGAGTGGGGAAGTTAACTATCTGCGTGAGGGATTGAGAAACTGAAAAATTGAGCGTTTGAATATCTGCGTGGTCAGTAGTAGCATTCTTAAACCACATGGTATGATGGGCGTTAAAGCCAAACACAAATATGTGAGCAAACGGGTGGGAGGAGAGAGCCTTGTCTATGCTGTCAGAAATGCTATCGAGTATCCCACAGTCTTGAGAGGATGGAGAGCGGTAAAGGAAGAAGAGATAGCTTAACGCATTGAGAAGAGATAGTCGGAGACACATGTACGACTGGTCTGGCGATTCGAGAGACAATTCTCTGGCCAGAGGGAGATGGTCTTTGACGTAGACACCAAGGCTGTGCATGTGGGTTATAGAGTCTTTTCTGAGGAGGGGAAGGTCGCCTGGGATAGAGAGATCAGAGGTGGGGATAGACGAGACATGGTTGGTCTCACAGAGAGCCAGTATATCCGGGCCATTTGCACTGAGGAAAGAATCCATACTACAGAAGTTTGTTCTAATGCCACGGAGGTTGGAGAACGAAATGTTGAGGGGTTTAGGTGATTTTTGAGGCGCTGGTTTAGGGTTAATTTTCGGTTTTTGTAAGTCATAATGTGGAATTATGGTTGGAAGATGAGAAGGCCCGAAGTAAAAGAAGCAGACAGTTTCGACCGTGACGTGGGCAGAGAGGAGTTGGCACAACCTGCATGATAATGTGGCCTCAGGGTTGCCCATCGGAGGTGACTGCAGGGACACCTTTCCATGCGCGACATGGCACTACAAACACCCCGTTAGTATACAACTGTTAATCAGAGCGGCCGCTCAAGACGCTACGCAAGAGTTAGGGCTCCTAACTACCAGTCGGAAACAGCAACAAGAGAACTATCAACTGTGTACCCTCAGGATGAAGAGGTGATACCACAGACTACACACATCACGGGAGAAACAGTGCTACACTAATACAGAGTCCACACACAAACACACACACACACAGAGGGGGGAGAGAGCATACCGGGAACCCCTTCCTAAACAAGAAACAAGGCGTAAGCCTCTACTCATGTCCAAGAGAAGGGGGAGGAATGTTGATCAGGCGGTAGGAAAGCCTACCTACTCCTATTACATATAACACATACAACAACAACAAAAACAGAGGGAACGATGAGAGGGGGAGGTTATTTGAAAAGAGTCCTGGCTGACACTTGGATTTTACCCTTTCGCAACATTAAGTTTTAACTTAGTATAAGTCCCATTGTCTATTCTAAAAAGAAATTGAAGAAAGTAAGGATATCCGGAGTTATTGCTATGTCATAATAAATGCCCCAACATACGTGACAGCGAGTGTGGGGGGATCAACGGCCAATCCCCCGCCCTCACCAAATAGTTAGCTTAGGAGATGCTTTCAATAAAATTAAGAACAACAGGAGAAAG
>CAHIKZ030003325.1:687500-690000 GCA_903632075.3 Acanthosepion pharaonis | reverse complement strand
GACCGGCATTTAAATTTCCTTTCTAAATCAATGTTATTTACTACGAAACAATTAGGATAGTTCATTTTACGTATTATATTGACTCACCTCGTCAGATATGAATATTATACAGATGGTAGAAAAGCGAAACCATTCACGCCGTTAATGCATAATATTTGTGCCTTATTGATAACAGTTGGCGGAACAGTCTGTAAAATAGTATCAGTCACTTAATTGGGTACAAAACGATGATGTGTCATTGAATGGATATGAGCCAATGGTGGTAACTATGTGTGAATATATTTTTGGAGCTGAATTCAAGAGTGAACAGGATCCGTGTGTCTGATTTAGTTTGCGTGTAAATAAAGAAAAGACATTACTTTCGGTGTATATTTGCTTTGGAAATAAAAATAGTATATACATTTAGTAATATTAAAATTATGCTTATTTCGAGAAATGCACAGTATTTTCAGAAAAAAAATTTGGAAAATAAACCTTTGAAATGCAGAAATATCAGAAAAGTAGAAAATCGAGACAAAATGCAAAAAATAATGGGAAATAATTTGGAAAAAAAGCTGAAATATTAAAAAAACGTCATGGGAGGAAATCATTTTAAAATAAAAGCTTGAAATACAGAAATAAAAAAAACAAGAAATTAGTGATATGTAGAGAAAAAATGGTGGTAATAATTAGATGTGCTGAAATATTTGAAATATAAAGAAATATAGAATATTATGGGAGGCAAATCTAAACTAGAAACTTGTCAATAAAAGCTTAAAAATATACTCACTGCAGATGACAAGCTTGAACAAAATTCTTATTGAAATATACGTACACAGTTTAGTTTTGCATCATGTCTATCACACAGTTGTTTCTTAATATCTCCCCGAAAAGAAGTTGTAACCTAGAAAAGATTACTGAATGAAGAATAAAGAAAATGGAGGTTGGAAATGAAATGGAAATCAGTATAACATCAACAAAATACAATACTCGCCAGCGGCGTGAAGTGGCTAAACAACTCCTTGTGGTGGACAACTTAGCATATTTCCACCCCACACATAAACTAAGAATAGTTTCCAACGTATTTATGAGGATTTACACATACAAATTAATGTTCATAGTTACGGTATATAACAGTGTCTTTGTTCATTCTCTGTATCTCTATCTATAAAAGGCAGGATGTGTGTGTGTGTGTAACGAATGCAAGGCCGCAATTTTCGACGGATTTGCAACAAAATTAACATGCTCATGCTTCAAGTTAGTGAAAAGGCCAAGACCAACATTGCATTTCCCAACTCCCATCGATAGTGGAAATAATCCATTTTTCAAGCATCTACGGCAGTTTTCATGTAGTTTGCGGCCATTTTGTACTGTCCAGAGTGAGAGCCTATAGCTGGATGCCACAAAAATCGATAACTGCATTCGTCACAAGTGGGAAAAATTAAATCTGCATGGCACTTTTCTCCAATTGGCTCATTCGCTTACATAAACTCAACGCTGATTCTGATTCCGCAGAACTGGGTTGGGTGTGAAAAAGTATTTGTTGTTAACATTCTTTTTTCATTCATTTTTTCCAGTTACGAGTCCTTTTTTTTAAAGCTGATCTTTTTGTGTTCATTTTGTATAGTTCTTTTTTCGTAACAGATTTAATGTTTAGTATAGAGCTTAGAAAAAATTGGCAGCGTGAGATAGGCAAGAAGAAAGGCATGTAGCAACCTCAGCACTGCAAAGGCTACTCCTTTAAAGCCAAGGAAGGGCAAAAATATTTTAAGTCAAGTGATAGCGATTGCTGTATGAGTCGTACGACTTTTGAATCAAGCACGGGCAACGCCGGGCCATGCTGCTAGTTCATCATGAAATATAAGCTAATTATAAATGGCTGAAACTTCAGTGAGCTTTCCTGGTTTAAAATGATTTCTGATAAAATTTTGAGGATGACCTAAGATGGTCAGATCACTCTGTCTATCAAAAATATGCCTGATTCCATCAGACAGGCGTTATCTTTAAAGCAATTAGATTAGACAAAAATTGAAATGATGCTGCCGGATCTGGGTTAGAGCTGATGATGCAACACTCGACACTCGTCGCTTCTCTATCGCTATTTCCGTGTTAAATGTTCAGATAAATCCATTTCTTAGTTACAAAGTAAAGACATTTGCAGCTAGATCGTACATTGATGTTTCAATAGTGTCGAATCATACTCACATCCTCTGTAATCCAAAAATTAGGAGAACGTTTTTTGGAAGTGACACATTAATGTTTCTCAGAACCCTTGAATATTATCTTATTCACGTCCAGGATAGATCTTAGCCTATTCTATTTCTATTTTATCGTCATACTCTTCACTTCCGACAATCTCAGATTTTACTCAGCATCGATTTCAGTCAGGAGACATATTTCTTTATTAATACTTTCGATCTTGAACCAAGTAGATTTTAATTTCATAGTTAAAACATAAATAAGTCGTCTACTCAAACACACATAGGCACAGACACATTGAACCACATACACGCACACACGC
>CAHIKZ030003325.1:545000-682500 GCA_903632075.3 Acanthosepion pharaonis | reverse complement strand
ATATTGGGTGTTGAAAAAAGGGAAATCAATGATATGATGCTAGATTTATCCTGCCAAATTATTAGGCATGTTCTTATTCCGATGAGTTCTCATGTATAAGTGATGGGAATCTATATTCTCTCGCAGATTATTTTTGCTTTTCTTTTTGATCTATGCGTCTGGCTTAAAATGTTCTAGACTGTAGACATACTTAGGTGTTCCGTCCTGGGTATGATGATAAACTAAATCAGACAGCAAGGTCTCTGATTGTAGATTTTGAGGAGCATGGAACTACATCTTACCTGCTGTTACTCCCAGGTCAGCCCTGACACAGGGTGGTAGTACCTGTTAGGGTCTCAGCTATGGGTGACTAGTGTACTCCAAAACAAAAATCGACGGTATATTTTTATAATAATTTTGCCAATAATGCAATTTTTAAAAAAATGACATTCAATGCAAAACCAAAAATACAAATATAGGTATTTGTAATAAAATTGACATCAATACATTTTATGAACTACAAAACATATATTTAAAATCACACATTTAACTGTAAGGTATAAAATTATTTACAAAATATCTGTAGATGAAAACATAAAATTACGTACAAATATTTAAATTTTGGTAATATATAACATATGGAGATTTATATTACGTTAAACAAAATCAATCCACTGAGTTGATATATATATATATATATATATATATATATACACATATATATATATATATATATATATATATATATACACTCATATATATATATATATATATATATATGAAATTAAAGCAAACAAAATGATAAAATATGTTGTGTTGTAATTAGGGAAAGTTTAGCACACATAGAAAACAAGAATTAGTATATTCTGGAGAATAATATGGTACAAGTTTGAGAACATAGACTAATATAATAAACAGTTAATCGTTAACTCCCCACACACTCAGTAAGAGAGAGTGCTGTTGAAATAATCTGACCAGTTCATCTTCTGGGGGTATTCCTCTGCTCCACAACAAAATATAAACTAGTCTGAAAGTAATTAATTATCAAAACTCTTACTTTTAGTAATAATAAATATGTTATGTCTATAATGAACATGTTCCTTGAATTTTCTTTGATGAAATATACGCTAACTTTAAACCTGCAAAACGAAAAGCTGAAACAGTTTTTACAGATTAATGAAATATTTATTTCGTTAATTTCTGATAGTAGGGCGTAGGATATATCACGTATCTTTTTGAAAACTTAATTAGCAATTGCTTTTTTTTTTACAGCCAATCATTTTGTCTCATTTCATTCGATGTACTTATGGAACAGTTACACTTTCATTTCGTTTCACATTATGTGGTGATCCCCGGGGTATCGATCCTTAGACTTTCATCGTTTCTTATCTTCATCAAGAAAATTCACGATGTAATCAGTTTCCAAATAGCTATTTATACTGATGAGGCAACTAGTTATTTCTAAGTAACTTCGATAGGCCCTAAAAACTAAAACGAACAGCTTATCACAAAAATGAACCTCAGCTCTTAACTGGGGCAAGTTATCGCATGTAAACTTTACCTAATTCATATAGAAGCTAATAACATTATTCATCATAGAGAACCGTTTTTTTTTTTCCATCAGCATGACCGTTGACATAGATAGCCCATTGAATTAATTATTATGTCAGCTCCCAGGGAAGTTGGTTCACTGTTTCGTACCAGATACTATTTATGGCCATAACTTATCTTACACATTTATAAATCTACAATTCTACCGTTCATTGAACATTTTTAGCATATTTGGCCTGGTGATTATATGTTCTATTATTCTCGATATTCTCGATTCCAAATAAAGTCCTGTAATATTATTGGTCCTGACCTGACATGACGACTTCAGCAAGTTTCCCACCTCTTGAGGTAGCTTCCTTCTGTCATTTGTATAAATATTACCATGACAATTTTTCTGATCAGCTCTCCTCTTTGGTAGCACGACTGCGTGAATTTAAGCGTACTACTAGATTCGCAAATGAATTGGTATAATCGTAGGTGATATTATAATAGATTTCTTCTTCCATACCTCGCCTGTGGAAATGTCTCCCAATTAGTGCTTCTCCGCTAGGGTAAATTATGAAAAGATTAAAGATCAAAACATACAAAAATCAATAAAATAATTTCAGAAAAATATGGAGAAATAAGTTTGAGGTTTGTGAACTTCAGATATTGTAGCTCAGTGGTGTTCATGGGAATTAAAATCAAAGAAAAAACTCTGTTGGAATTATTCAGCTTCCTGGGAATTAACATCTTTTCAATTTTATTTGTCCCTGTACAGCTGGCTGCCTCGATGTTATGTAGCAGAATATACTTAGAAACTATGCGAATGACATTACACAGGTTGAAAAGAAGAGATATTTGAAAAAGTCTTATGTGGTGCTCAACTTGAGAGGAATCTTTAGGGAAGGAAAAAAAATAGCAGACATTTGAGGAAGGCATTTGGATTCTAAATAGCTTCCTTCAATTGAATTTCACTGGTGGACCCCAACAGCTTGGCAACAGCTTTACATCTGTTTTCGCTTGAGTTATTGATTGAACAACTGATTGAATGTAGAGGTAAGTCGATATTAACGTTTCAAAACAATAGGAAACCATGTTAAATCGACATTTCTGAACTGTTTGCCTCTAACATTGCTTTAGGCTTACACTACGTTTAAAACAATGCAGAAAAATAAGTATATATGTTTTAAGTACATCCAGTTGACAGGAAAATCTCTTTTTATCGGAAATCTGTCTCTTTTGACTTTCAGTGACGTCAGAATCAGAAGTACCTATGCTATCATCTTTTACTCTGGAAATGTGTTTTTTTAGAATATAACAGACCTTAATACAAGTCAGAAGCTAATTTTAAAACCGTTCTCAGCGGAGGTAAATCTGACATTATTCAGCCACATACATATTTAAAAATATATTTTCACTGAAATTGCTACGCGTTTCGTTTACATCCAATAAGCTTTAGTGTGCTCTGACTTTAATGATTATGAGTGTGCCTATGACACAAGTGGATGCTTTAAGTTTTCATGCAAAAGGCTTAGATACATTTCTTGCTTTTTGTGAGTGATTGTAAACAGAAAAGAATCTTCCAATATTAGTATTGTCTAAACAAAGAGAAAACCCAAATCTTGACGAATCCTTTAAAAATATATTGATGGTATTTATGAATATAAACATTTTCTGTTTTTCTTGCTCGAGATTCTCGATAAAATCTTATCGTTTTTAAACCTGCCATTTCAATTTAAGTCACTTACCACCGCCGTGGTGTATCATCTGTTTGTATTTTCTATAAATATTTTTTTGTTTTATGACAATTGTTCTGATAGTTACCCCGACTGCATGAATTTATGCCTGCTACTAGTTTAGTAAATAGGTAAACGCCATTTTTTTAACTTTTTTAAATTGCTTCATGTAATCGTAAGTTCTTTGCGAATAATTTATTTCATACCAGCCACCTATTCCATTCTATCATCATCTTCTGTCTACCTGAATTCTGTTCACATATTTTCCTTTCGCCTCACCAAAGCCTTCTCCCTCTCTTTCCCTCCGTGGAACCATTTGTGTTTTCAAGCCATTATCGTCTTGCTTAGCTGCGTAATGATTAAACAAATAACTTCAATTTAGTTTATATTGTTAATTTTAAACCATGCAAACCAAAATGCATCTTATATAAAAAAGCATAAGATCAGAATCAGTTTTACATACAAATTTAAGCTAAATTATTAAATAATTATAAGTGTGTGTGTTTGTGTATAATAAAGTACTAAATGGATAATATATGAAAAATTTACTTTGCATAATTATATTATTCGTGTGAAAAAGTAAATTTGACAGTAAATGGAATCAGATCTATTTCTGAAATTGTGACATTCTTATCATGTCTACGAATTTTATGACGGCCATCATTTGCGGAGGCCGATAACAATTTAATTCGAACATTAAACATTCAATTATTTTTTAAATTGTGACAAAGAAAATTGAAAGAATACACTGAGAACTAAAAATGTAATTTTTGTATCAAATTGCAAGCAGATCGAGGTACCTCGTTGCAAATTCATATGCATCTTTAATAAAAATAATACATATATACGGGAAATGAATGTGATTCCTATTGCTACAGGTCATTATTTGTCTCATTTAATTGTAAATATTTACCCCGTATGAAAGAATATATATATATATATATATATATATATATATATATATATATATACATATATATATATATATATATTCTTTCATATATAGATTTATATCTATATATCTATATATATATTATATATATATATATATTCTTTCATATATATATATATATATATATTTATATATATATATATTTCTTCCATATATATATGTATATATATATATATATATATATATATATATATGTGTGTGTATATTCTTTCATGTATATTTATATATCTATATCGATATATGTATATATATATATATTCTTTGATATATATATATATATATATATATATATATAAATTTCAGAAGGAATATATCGGTAATAGGACAATATAAATAAGCCAACCTACGTAATTATAAAAATGTGAATAACTTAAAAGAAAACTCTTAAATTCATAACCCCCAGTTATGTAAAATATATAACACATAAATGAATCCCAGATTAAAATAGTTTAAATATTAATTTGCATAAAAATTTAAAGAATGTTTTGACTCACATTCGTTTTCTAGACATTGAATTGTCTCAATTCGCGCCCTCAATAATTTATCTAGTATTTTCAGTTAACCTGTCGAATTTTTATGAGAGTTTCTTGAATTTAAGATGTGACGTCGTCCCCCGGTCGCAGCGCCAACTGTGACGTTCTATCCTGATCTACCACGGCGCCAGTTGTGACGTCCTCAAACAGCACCACTTGTGACGTCTTCGCCGCGGCGCCAGCCGCACGCCGCTCGCTGCTCCGTTCGGGTGTCGCTGCTCCAAACGTGACGTCCGCCTGTCGCGTCAGTCGTGTTGTCTCGTCCTGTGACGACCAACTGGCTTGGTATCGGTCGCGGCACCCAAATGTGACGTTCTAACCTTTTGGTGATTCGGGTGGGAATCTGGTTAGATTTGATATCAGCCTCGTCGTTCCCAACTCGTTTCCAACGCCTGGTTCCCAAGGTAACTGCATTGATCTCCAGTCTGCCTACCCACGTTGTGAATTGATCTTAGACAGACGAGATCAAACAGTGGTTGGGGCCGTAATGCAAATTGAGTTCAACAGGGGTGATAACACACAAATATGCATAAAAGAAAACAATGAAAACTCAAAAAGTTCAAAGTATCAAAGAAAAAGGTAACAAACTTTATGTCTAGTTGTTCGATACATAGGACTGCATCTATCTCCCACCCCGTTCTGTGGATTGTGACACGTCGTTTTCGCTAGGCAAGTTTTAACGCTTCAAGTTGTTTGCTCTCTAAGAAATTTGTGTTTCAGTGTGTCTTTGGACGAAAGTCGAAAAAACTTATTTCGGTGGTCTGATCCTAAGTCGCTCTTCAAAATAATTGTTCTTGGTTGAAGAGGAGTCCGGAATTTTGCGTGAATCTTGGTCAGCTATCTCGAGGCGGCTTCAACTCTGGAAACTGGAGCTCGAACTCTCTGGACACTCATCTCTGCCGCCAGGGCCCGAACTCTCTCGACACGCATCTCTGCCGCCAGGGCACGAACATTCTGGACACTCATCTCTGCCGCCAGGGCCCGAACTTTCTGGACGCTCATCTCTGCCGCCAGGGCCCGAACTTTCTGGACGCTCATCTCTGTCGCCAGGGCCCGAACTTTCTGGACGCTCATCTCTGCCGCCAGGGCCCGAAATGATTTCTGCCTGTTGGGACTTGGCTTTTATTGACGCCGACCAAAACCGGGGTGGTTCTGTTGGCGTCCGGGGGTTCCCTCGATAATTCTAAATACATATCCACCTCTTTTATTTCTGGTTAGGGATTTTCCACTCTTTTCCATTTTTGGGGACTTTTTCTCACTCCCACTTTCTCACCATACTTCTGAGGGGCGTGAACTGCCCTCCCCACTTCTTCGTAGCAGCTTCTCATACTTATACTCTGGATGGGGGCGTCGACAGCCTCCTTCGTGCGTCACGTGATCACTCTCGGCCAATGAGGTCTTGGTCGGGTATCTTTCCTCCTCCTTCGTGCGTCACGTGATCACCACTTGACCAATGATGTCTTAGTCGGGCGTGAACAATCCGCGGCTTTGTTTCGGAAAAAAAAATAATACCTTGCTTAACTAAAAAAAAATTAATTATCTCTTCTCTTTCCTTTTTCTTCCTTTCAAATCGCCGTTATCATTTCTCTATTCACGAACGGATAATATGTCAACTCTTTGTTCAACACGTGGCGTTTGTCAGGTAGCTTATCGCTAATTCATCAAGATGGTTGGTTTTCCCGACATGGCCTCAGAAAAGAATTATCCCTAAAAATTTCAGTCAGTTTGTCGTCTCCAAGGAAGAAAGAAAAACATTTCTGGTTCCCATTTATTTTCCTTCGGTACATGTGTCTGATAACATAATTTTATTATCGCAGGGCAAAGTTGTTTTGTTGAAAGGAATTCGGTCAGCGCTCTGCTTGTGTGGGATTTAATTTTTCATATCTGTCCAAAGTCCTTTTTAGTGGCCTGTCTCTCGTTACTTATCGAAATAGCATTTTCACTTGAATTTTTCCTAGGCCGGTGGTCCAGCCATTCGTTTACGTACCTAGATAACATAGCCGTTATCAAAACACATCTGGTTTCTTCTTTCTTTTCCTCTTCTTTTTTTTTTACTCAGAAATTCCCTGTCATTCTAATGACACACTTTTTCACTTGTTACTTATCAATATTTTCATTGTCTCTTAGGCCATGTGTGTGTCTGTTTTATCACCTATGATCCGTCTCGCATTTCTTTCTGCCTTCTTTTCTTACTCTTTCTTTCTCTGCCTCGTAAATGGTGCCACAAGATTTTTAAAAAATATAACAACAATTTTCCACTTTTCCATAAATATTTCTTCTGAAATAAAATCCTTACATTTGCCTTGATAAAGTCCATTTATTGATGCAACACACTAAAATCAATTTTCCTCTTGTGTTTATTCATATACACACAAATACACACACACACACACACACACACACACACACACACACATATATATATATATATATATATATATATACATACATACATATGCTGTATTTATGGCAGAATGGTATTCAACATTCGTGATAAAAAATAATATTCAGATCTCAAATATATCATTCCCATCATTTTCCCTGCTAAATACTTGAGAATTACCATGAATGAGCGTGTGGTTTAATGTACAGAGACTCGGAAGGAGATTGAGCAGGGTTCAAAATCTAATCGATTTTATTGCATTCACTTACGCACCAATACCCTTGGTAAAGGTATGAATTCTTCCACTGCACTAGGTTAAATAGAAGGGTAATCTCAGCTCTTTTACTGTTGTGAGTCTAAGAGAAATAAATCTCTTTATTGCAAACCCTTTTGGGTATGGAGATGGCAATCCTATCCCGTAAAGACCTACAATTTGATATGGAAACAATAACAGCTTGTTGATTATATACACCTTATTTTATTTATGAAAGAGAATATTCTATGCATTTTCATAAACACCTGGCAATATTCTGCTATTCTCTTTTCTTTAGCATTGGCTTAATTCTATGTACTTTTTACTGAAGTTAACATGACAGGAACTTCATGAAACATATGGTTTGGACTTAATATTTGAACATCTGTCTGTTTTCATAACTATTTATCATTTTCATTTTATATTATTATAGTAGAAAATTATAGCAAAATATCTGTAGATATTTATTGAAAGAAGTTCCAGTATTAGAGAAAGACGATATAACAAAAATATGGAATAACATATACAGTCCAAATGAGGAAAAAACATTTAGGTAGGGAGAGCCTTCATCTTCGACTTGAGCCTTTCGCATTTTCTCAAATAATGGTCATTAGCTAATGTGGGAAATATCCACCCAACTTTCTTATTGGTCAATCAATATAATAAATGAAGAATGGGTAACATTATGAATTCAGAATAATTTTATAGATTATGCAAACGCTTTTGATAACGTGCCACACAGAGAACTACTAGGTAACTTGTTTTATGTGGGGAAGTGATGAGAATAATTAAGAACTTATACTAAGAAATTAAAAAAAATCTTTTTGGAAGTAACATAAGTTACACCCTTGAATATCGTTGAAAAATATTCCGAATTTACGGTGTTAACGCATTTTGTAATTTTTCTAATTGTCAGTCGGTATTGAACTTAGCGACCTTACACACACACACATGCGCACGCACACACACACACACATATATATATATATATATATATATATATATATATATATATATAGGTAACTATACTCGTTTCGAAAAACCTTCGAATTTTTGATTTGTCAATAATCAAATCAATCTCGAAGGGAAAAATGGTTTAAAAAAAGAAAGAGCTAGAAACATGAAAGTCTGTCGAAAAAAATCGCAAAGATACAGGTTTAAAGCCCAAAGGAAAAGAAACCCGACACGAGTAAACAACTAACTAACTAAAAGAGCTCAATACAACCGTAGAGCAGCTTTCCCGGACGATCCGCTTAGGTGAAACCTGGGTAGGTTTCTCTGGCTCACTAGGTTTATCTATCTATCTATCTATCTATATCTATATATCTATATATATATATATATATATATATATATATATATATATATATATACATATGTATATATATATATATATATATATATATATATATATATATATATTTATAGTAATTAAATCTGCTCTCCGATTTGCATTTCCGAGCCATTATCAATATCACCAAACTCACATCCAAGCTATTAGTTCCTACTTTCCAACGAGATCTGGACTTAAGATTTACCAATACATTGTTGATCTATCTATCTATCTATCTATCTCTCTCTCTCTCTATATATATATATATATATATATATGAATATAATTCAATATATATATAGACTATATATATGTATATATTATATATGTAACACACACACACACACACATATATATATATATATATATATATATATATATATATATATATATATATAATTTAAATGTGGATCTTTGGTGGATACCCGTATGTGTGTATTTCTATAGTCTTTGAATTACACTTCCCAGATCGGTTAAGAAATAAACCAGTATAAGTAAAGTTTTCACTGCAACAACATGGTTAATACAGTCGTTTTTACCTATTTACATTTTACCTTGTATTTAATCTTTATTGTCAATGACGCTTTATATTGTCCGTATTGATCCATCTTAATCCAGCCTTCTATACTACATAGGTCAAACCAGGCTGAAGTCAGCTGTGATTAGCGTCACTGTCCAAGATATAATCCCACGCAATTTCTCCCCAGCACGCATCAGTACACATATTTTTTTCCATTAGCCAATGTATAAGCACGAATGTAGCTGGAAGCATCTTTTCTCTATTGGACATGATCTTTCTGGAATATTCAAGCGATTTCACAGGAGACAATTGCAGTTCTTTTTGCATTTTATTCTGACGATGTGTGCAAATGGAAAGCAATTACGTGTCGGACCAAAAAGTTAATATAAAAACAATATTGTGTAGCTGTAGAGAACTACAGGCGCATAAGTGTAGGCTTTTTTTTAAAGTTCAATATAATAAAGGGAATTGAAAACGAGTTAAAACACTTTGTACTCACCCTATGTTGTCATTTATATCTATAATTCTCTAAATGTGTGTGTGTGTGTTTGCGTGTGTTCGGATGTTGTTTATGAAGTCCCACAGTTTTCACCCGATTTCGATGAAATATTTGTTTGATAGATAATTCTTCAGCGTTGGTTTTGAGTCTAAATTGTTGGCGACAATGGCTCTTCACTACTTCCTGTCCATTATAACTCTCAGCAACGTTTTACTATTTATTATCTGTTCTTTGATCTTTATAAATCTTTCATAAAAAAATGATAAAAATAAATAGTTTAAATTATTACAATAATATTATCTATGTCAGTAATTCTCAAAACGTGTGTATATGTGTATGTGTGTTTGTGTCTCTGTGTGTGTGTCTGTATCATAGGTGATAAAACAGCCACACACATGGTCTAAGAGACAATGAAAATATTGATAAGTAACAAATGAAAAAGTGTGTCATTAGAATGACAGGGAATTTCTGAGTAAAAAAAAAAAAAAAAAAGGAAAAGAAAGAAGGAACTAGATGTGTTTTGATAACGGCTATTTTATCTAGGTACGTAAACGAATGGCTGGACCACCGGCCCAGGAAAAATTCAAGTGAAAATGCTATTTCGATAAGTAACGAGAGACAGGCCACTAAAAAGGACTTTGGACAGATATGTGGTCGGATGCGTGGTCGGATGTTGTTCATGCATTTCCTCAGTGTAAATCCGATTTCGATGAAATGTTTTTGTTTGATAGATAATTCTTCAGTGCCTCTTCCGTTAATACCCTTTATAGATTTACAGCGTTTTCTTCTGGTATTTACTCACGCATTCCATGTGATAATTCATACTTGCTTAAGACATGCCACCAAAGAAAAGAACTGTCCTAGGTTGCACAACCGCTGCCGCCATATCTGCCATGCGAATACGAGATAACGAACCGTCTTTAGAACGTTCAGTTTGCTTGTCTCAAAATGCCTCTCGGAATGCTTCATTTAGAGCCACTGAGTCCGAAGATCACCGTAACCATCGGCTTTCAGGCAAAATATACCTTGATGCTTCTGCGCGTGAAGCTGAAAATGATAACCAATGGACCCAACGTCTGAGGAGAAACGCCTCTTCAACTGCTGCTGAGAACGCAAAAATGACCATTTTTCAGGGCCACCCACCATTGAAATTGTTAATCCTCCATTTGGGTATTCGCGGCAGTTGCCCCCAATTATTTTAACTAAAATAGATTTTCGGGTGGGCTGACTTTAAATTTAAATTTCTCCAACTGACCTGTAAAAATTCTCAGTAATGAAAGACCGGGCCGAAGACGGGTTATACTGCTAGTAAACGAAATATGTGTATATATGTCACACATGCATTGCAAGCTTTTATTGACAAAAATAAACTAACCTGATCATATCATTAAATAACACAGTGAGGATCGAAATGAATACATTGCAAGGATGAGGATAGCAGCATGCGGTGATTCTATCCATCTCTATGTATTATCAAATCTAAGAAAACGTAAAAACAGATGAAAAAGTAATGAATTTCTAATCTACAAAATATAATGCCACATTACGCCGAAAATAAATTAAATAAACATAATATTAAATCGCTTATTTAATTTCAAGTAATGGCTGTTAATTAAATGAATTAAAAACTAGTTATCTGGAAAAATAATTTTAAATGGATTTATTTCAATACAATTTGACTATGATTTGAATGAAGCTTCACGCCATTTCTGATGATTGAATTTTGTCCCAAGTTCATATTTGGGAAATTATTTTAACCCGGGAATGCAGACCCTACGGATAAACGCTGAGTAAAATGTTTGTTTTTGAAATTATCGGTCAGCCAACAAATACACATAAACATACAAACACAGAGAGAAAGAGAGAGAGAGTGAGAGAGAGAAAGAGAGAGAGATACAATTATGGTAGATACATACACTGGGTATAGTATCACACGGAACACATATCAATTTGTTTAATATCCATTAGATATATAGTGAGAGAGTCATGGTTAAACGGAAAATATCCGTGTTTTCACAGAAGAGTGGTATCATCAGAAAATCGTTGATAATAGCACAGAATGTCAAAGTTTAAATATGTTTTATAAATATTGATATCACCCAAACGACATTAATAAATTTTTAATAGTCTAATTATATACAAAATGTCCTATTAGATTACAATATCGAACTTCATTAAAGAATTTTTATAACGTGTTTTGTGTGCTTCAGGTTTCATTATGAAACTAGCACAGAGGAGAAGAAACAAATTTTAATTTAAATACATCCAAGTTATCTATGCCACGGAAACTTATTTTATTAATTTAATATGGCTTATTATTGAATTAATCTTTTACTTTACATTTTAATATTGGTTCCTTCATATTCTGTAACATTCAGGCTTTCTTGAAGTGGTTTTAACATTGATTTTATTAACTTGTGGTAACATTTTTCAATAGATGTATAGATTCCTAGGGACATTATTTGTTTGAAAATTTCCCTATTGTAATATATAAATAAATATTCGCTGGCGTCCACTTCATGACACTTACGTCTTTAAAACACTTTGAACAATGGAAGCAATAGTCAAGCTGGCAGAGTGTTAGGGCAGATTTTCTATACATGAATATACTATCCAGCTTTAGATCTTCCTCCAATAAATTAAAATTCTATTTGCACAATTATATCCTCAAAATCTCAATTAGATTATATAGCCACTAGTCAAACTTTAGTGAATTATGTACATATATTTATCAGCACATTATAATGGATCATAGCACAGCAATTAATGGATCGGAAAAAATACTTGAATCGATTATTGCTAACACAGGAACAATTTAAGATCATTTACTGTGTCGTGCTAGTCAATTTGTCTCTCCTGAATCAATCATACAGATTTCTAAGGCTACCATTGGTGTATCCTTTCATTACTGGCAGTATATTTAATTAGGTGTTCCTCCATTTTGGGATCCTTGTTAAAGTCCAAGGAAGTGTCTGTAATGTCGCTGGTTTGAGCTGGAATCAAAGCTTCAGTCACTTTCTCACCGCCGGGATGTAGTTTGACTGTGCCTTTTCTATAAATAATTCATTTGGTATTTATTCTGATGAACTTTCCTCTGTGGCACATATACCATTGTAATTACAAGTGCAATACTAAATGGGCTGCAAGGTCTCCATATTTTACAGTTGAAGTGGCAAGATGTAACAGTAAGTTTTATGCTAACAGCTTCTTTTCTCGCTTGCGAAAATATTTGGTGTATCTTGGCTTTCAGTTTAATTTGAACCTCAAACATTTAATTGCAATGTCAATGGTTATAGTCTGTGTTTTCAATTGCTTTTCTTTTATTGTTTTCGCTAGTCATTTTGTTTTCTTTCATAGTGCGTAATCTCTGCGAATTAGTGTCTTTATTGCCTTGAATGGAGTAAAATGATTAAATAAGGCATATTTGTCCTTAACTGATATTAAGTTAAAACAATATTAAAAATAGAATTATTAATGTTTTATTCTGAAATCCCTTACAGTATCATCTGAACTTTAAGAATTATCATCATAACACATTTCCAAAGTGCCAGTATGAAATGTATCCTGGTAAGTCTATATTGCAATTGAGAGAATTAGGTGTCTTGATAATTAATTGCAATAGTCGGAAGCATAACAACCACAAATGTTAATAATTTTGGACAGCTTCTTAATAAATTCGATACTTTTTATACGGCTACTAAAACGATGACTTGAAAAATTCATTAAACTAAATCGACAAGACTTTTCACTTAGACTCAATAAAACATAATTAAATAAGTTCTTACAGCGTAATTATATGCTTTATATATATATATATATATATATATATATATATATATATATATATATATATATATATATATATATATACAGAGAGAGAGAGAAAAGGAAGAAAGATAGACAGACAGATAGAGAGTCAGAAAAAAGACAGACACAGAGACAGTGAGAAAGCACCAGCGAGAAAGAACATAAATTGTTAATTTTGCTTAACAATATTATGATGATAAATGTTTATACTAGTATGAACAGCCGAAATGCCGAAATATTAGATTTAATTTTATAAAGCTTTCTGGATCAAACTTTTGAAATCGCCTATTATGTAATCAAATTGCTATTGCGATTTTCTCGACAAACGAAGAAATATGCGCATTAAACTGTGTTTGGCTGAGAATGATTTACATATTAAAACACACACGCACACATCTATCTATCTTGCTATAATAGCCGTAATAGTTCATATATATATATATATATATATATATATATATATATATATATATATATATATATATATATATATATATATATATATAACTATGACGGCTAATATAGCAAGACTCTTCGGTAAAGCGAATCAAGCCCTCTCGGTCACTGTGTGTTTATCAAAAAATAAATAGGCTAAAATTCACCTTCGTCCCTGCTGTGCGCCGACGGCTTTGTGGTAGAATCTCCGACTGGTGCCAGTTCAGCCGAGTTTCGATCCTAGCCACACTGAAGAGCGAATCAATCTCTCTGTGGATGACAATGTATATATTTATTTTAGAATCGACGTAATGACAGTAATTAAATTTATACCTACTCCAAACCATCGTCAGTGTTTTCTCGGTTTCAACATCTACTAAAATCATTAAAGTGTAAAATTTAAATAAGATTCCGGGTATAAAATATAGTACGTACAAATCACTAAAGTATACAAGTAGAACATTAAGATAATGTCAAATACCTTTGAAAACATCGTGTCTCAACATTTCGATTTAATATTATGTTCTGAGACAAATAAATATTTTCAATATGACTAACCTGTGACCTGCCAGGACATATACAGATTGGAAATGTCTCTTTTATATCTTATGTTGTTATTTTCAATTTTACTTGATTTTTTGGTATTGCTTGGTGGTGGACTGCTTTCCTCACCTTCCCTATAAAATCTGGTCCTTTTTCTTCTTCTTTATTTTAGCAGAAGAATAATCAGTCCCATCATTAATGTGTAAAAATTACAAATTTAAATAAGACAGCTCTGAGTAGATAATATAATAATTAAAATCACAAAGGTATGATGATTTAAAATAGTGCTAAATATATATAGAAGAATATCTCTCTCAGCATTTCGAGTTAATACGCTGAGACTATGGTCTCAGTGAAACAATTATTTTCAATATGCGCAAACATGTACAGTTTGAAATGACCTCTTTTTTTCTTTCCCCCTTTATCCGACATTCCTGGGACTGATGGGTGCAGGTGAGCTGGATTCTTAATTTTCCCTATGCGACCGGTTCGATTGTTGCGGGGGTGGACAAAGATAGCAAAATAACATTTACTAAAACCCTTGAAGTGTAAAATTTAAAAATTCAAAATCATCACTTCCGAGTATAAAGTATAATTAGTAAATTCACAAAAGTATTTAGTAGCAATAGTCGTTGGTTGTTCAATCACTAATCCAGACTCAATTGAATTGGTAAAGGCACTGTCAGTAACTGTGCCGTTCTAAAGTTAACATAAGTCGATGTATCCGTAAAAATGGATTGAGTAAAACTCTATTTTATTAAATAAAATATTTCATTCAAATTTCCCAGAAGGTTAGGCGAATTGTCAGACAGACGAAGAAGACCAAAAATCACGTCTGAATTGTTGCGAAAATAAGAACAAATATGAGGAACTTTAGTACTCATATTTTTAGACCAGTTCAAGCCAATGTAAATAATCAGTTCTCTTCAAAACATTATGCTTGCAACTTCACAGTTATTCACAGCCAATCATGTTTTCACTTTTCGAACATTGCGTCTTCGCATGTCATGTCATATCTGTTTTTATATCATCGCGTTTTCACGTGACATCTCATATTGTTATTTCTCTATTTTACATATGAAATGTATTTAGTGTGTTTTCTTCAAAATGTCAGAATATTTTATTAATGTAATTTTTAATGCATAATGCTTTTAGCATTTATCAGAGTTTTTTTTTTTTCATTCTTTTTTTTTTTTACAGTATAAGTGATATGGTAATTTTCTATTATTGGTAAGGCTTATGGAATGCGAGCTATTGAACTATCTACGTTAAAATATATATTGGAAACCAAGAAAAATATCAGTAATATGACAAATAAATGAAAGACTTCTTAACTGAAAACATCCATTATTTTTTAAACACATGTTTGTATATTAAATATGGCTGACAGAATACACCGAATTCAAGCTTATTAAATAAAGATGATTCTCATCACCGTGGGAATAATACTAGTATTAGTAAGTTTACGTAGGTTTGGAAGATAACTTGCATCAAATTCATGCGAGCGGTTCATTTGATGTAGAAAATGGCTTCAGAAATTTCCGGACAGTACTTGTCCTCATATTTCAAATCTTTACGATTAGGTGTGAATGACTGCTTGCTGCAAAATATTTTTGTTCCAATTTCCTCTTTTTTATTTTACTTACAGTGTGAGCAACTCGTGCAGTTGGGTATTATTCACCGTGTATTCAATATTGTTTCACTTGATAAGAAAAGAATTCCCAAGACATAAATAGCACTTTTCTTCTCACTTACAACTTCTCTCCAACGTTTAGGACCGAATTACTCTTCCATCCATAAACAGATCGCTTCAGCCGTGTTAAAAATGAAATGGTTTTGTTTATAAGCCAAACTTTTCTTGGCATCTGAAATGTGCATGTAGATGCCCAAATTACTACAACCTACCAAAGAATTCTAACCATTAATTTTCTTTATTTTTCTTGAGCGTTGATTTTCCATATTTTCTTTTCTTTACTATGTGATTGTTTTTATTTAAAACTTTATTATGCAGACCAATATTTTCCCAATAAAACTGAAATTAATTAAATGATGTTCTTAAAACTTTCAGGATATTTATGTGTATGTATAAGCCATACAAAGTGTGAGATTCCTCTTATGCTATTGATATCATAATAGAACTGAATCCATTGCTAGGTTAGATGCTAAAAGTTGGTTTACTGTGTTTACTGTGTTGTTTTTACCTCCAGGATCTATCTTACATATCTATAAGCTTATCGTTCATCCATACTTAGAAAAATGCTGCCACATATGGTGTGTTGCCTCTGCTATTTACCTTGAGTTCCTTGATAAAATCCAAAGAAAAATCTGCAATATTATCGGTCCTCATCTGGCAATTCGGATTCAGTCAAATTCCTATCCCTCTCTGTGATTTTTTCTATATATACGTTCATGGTAAATGTTCGGATGATCTCTTCCCTATGGTACCTAGATTTTTATTTATATTTAAGTGCAGTATTAGACTGGCGTCAAGATCTCAAGCTGGATCTGAGCTGGATAGATTTCACCGTAGATTCTATGCTCTTTCTTTTCTCGCACTTCTCGTTTGTGGAACTCCCTTTCGGCTCCATTCTTTATTATGCGAAAATTTAAATGTAATATCAATCGCTATCTACTATTCTCCTGATTACTTGTTTTCTCTCCCCGTTCATGAGTAATGTTTCTACCCTTAATTCTTCCTCACCCAGAACTCATTAGTGTGTTAGTGGCTTTTATGCATGGGGTAAAAAGATTTTTTAAAAATATTAAGGTATTAAGATTTTTCTAATAAACCTATGTCTATGTTGTCAATTTTTGTTGTTACCCTAACAACGTTTCGGTTACTGATTGTCTTATCCGGGTAAACTTTACTGAAATTTCACTTAGAATGTTCTCGTTTTACCTCCCCTGTCTAGTGCTACCTCTACTTATTTTCTCGGATTCTATGTCTAGAGAATGGCACGGGCTGAATTACAATGATACCATATTCAAAATCAATAGTTTATTTTCCCGTGGTGTACCCTGAATGTAGATCGAGGACCCTGTATATATATATATATATATATATATATATATATATATATATATATATATATATATATATATGAAACTACTGCTAATACTTGGCTGGAAAAAACCTCGGATAGCAAAACTTGTAAGTCTATCAAAACAAATTGGTACCCGAAGAAAAAAATTGAAAAAAAGAAAGAACTAGAAACATCCGAACAGGGCGAAATAAATACGTCCAATGCCTTAAGTTTCTAGTTCAAGGAAAAAAAAAACAATCGAGTAATAAACCTAAAACGTAGAGTGCTCAATACACTAAGTAGAGCAGGGATAAACGGAATAAATCCTAAAGAGCCAGGAATACCCTACCTAGGTTTCACAGTTAAGCTGCCTAACCTTGAAATCAGTTTAGGTGAAACCAAAGTAGGTTGTTCCTGGCTCTTTAGGATATATATATATATAACTAGAAACTTAAGGAATTGGACGTATTTATTTCGCCCTGTTCGGATGTTTCTAGTTCTTTCTTTTTTTCAATTTTTTTCTTCGGGTACCAATTTGTTTTGATAGACTTACAAGTTTTGCTATCCGAGTTTTTTCCAGCCAACTATTAGCAGTAGTTTCATATATATATATATATATATATATATATATATATATATATATATATATATATATATATATATATATATATATGCTACCTGTTCTTCATAAATCTACTGCTGCTTCTCACGCTTGACTCATATTTTATGCACCGGTTGATTTTGAATTCTTGTTCGCAGTTTCTCTTTCATTCCTTAATAACTGTTTTTATATCGTATTTATTTATAATTACTCAGTGCTGGGGTCAAACATAGAGTAATATTATCTGTATTTATCAAAGAAAGAATCGTTTTAGGATATATAAACATATTCGATAAAAACAATATCCAATACAGCTGAACAATCTACTACTGTGTTATTTTTCCAAATATTTAATTATCGGCAGTCTGAAATTAATAATCTCTCTCCCCCTCAAGTTTATTGATTTTCTAAAAGTTTCTACTATTTGGATTTTCATCAGGTTTAACGGAAAGGCATTATTTGCTGGTATATTGTTTTCCATTCTTATACACCTCCTTTCATTTCTGTCCACACGTTTCCTTTTCGACTCACATCTGGAGAGGACACCGAATCAGTCCATTTATTTTGGTATGATTTTAGGCAAACTGAAATATAATTTTGCAGGATCGAAAATACATCCTCGTGTATTTAGTCTTTGTTTTGAAATCTTTGGTCTGACATATCTCCTTTAAAGAACGCCTGCAATAGTCAGCCTTTTACTCTACATTTACCTTGACGTCATCCATAATCTTCAACGCTATACTTTTACGCCATCATCATGATCAACTTCTATAAATATAGAGTTTTAAATATAGTACTTAAAATACTAACTTAAAACAATTCTCCAACTTCTGTTTCTTTTTAATTTATTAGTTTTGTTGACTGTTTTCAGGGAATATAAATCTCTATCGCCTCCTTATGGTCCATAGTAGGCCTAGATTGTTAAATAAAGCTTACAGCTGCCAGATTTACTATATGTAGTAGCGGAATATTTAACAGGGAAAGTGATCCCGATATCGGGAATAGAGCATCTAAGTGTATAGAGGGCGCAGACATGGCAATAAAAGAACAACTTAATATGACTTCTGACTAACACAAAAGCATATCTATAGATGTTTATTTCTAAGTGCTAATTAGTTTGTTTACCTATCTTTTTTTAGTTATATTCAACCCAAAGAAGTGATTGAAATTGCAGTTAAGTATTTGCAGAATTAAATTGGATAAAAAATATGGAACCGGAAGAGAGTACCACAATCGACATGTACCAGAAAAAACAATTGTTAACATAGAATACAGTTATATATAGTCAACTTAACTGCGTATCGATGAGACCAATCTTATACTACATAGTACATTCATAAAATCTAGGTACCATAGCGATGACCACATCTAAACAATTACAATGAAAGAACGACTGTTAATCCAGCGTATTCAGATATTTTCTTGTAGTAAAATCCATATTGATGGGATTGATCCTCAAGGAAACATGACACAGCAGATAAAGACTTTGGTTAGATCCAGTGACAGGACCCAAAGTTTTGTGATTTCAATACATGGTAAAGGCAGTGGAGAGGTGAATTAACAGAAGATAACTGATAACCGGCATCCATCAGGCATGGAACGTGGAATTAGAACAGTCTACCCCAGCGATCGAAATAAAGGATTCAGTTCGACATTCCAACCACCTGAACAATGCCGGAGAGTACAACAGCCGAAACGTTGTGATAAATATGGCAACAAAGATGAGGTTAATAGTCCGAATAATTTAAATAGTATACATAGAAGGATATCTGATTTTTTTTTCTATGAGGGGGGGGGTTACGTTCAGTATTTAGCCATCACCTCCTGTCTACCGTACAATAAATAGCCACAGAAACATAATATATTAAGATAAATCTTGGATTATGTGATGGAAAATGCTGTTATACTTTTTTAATAATTATCGTTAATAATGTCTTATTCACCTGGCTTTAGATTTATTTACCTATTCTTCATTTTCTAAACCTGCACATTGTTTTTCTCATATCTACTACCCTCAGTTCTCTCACTTCCGTTATTTTTATCATTCAGTGATTCACTTTCAAATGTAAAGTTATTGTATTCGAATTATTTTCTTCATTGCTTCAGTGTTTCTCTCTTTCGCATTCTCTTTCTGCTCCTGTATTTTTCTGACATTAACCAGATAAATTAAGTTTACTGATTTGTCTGCCAACGGTACATGGCACCATCCTGCAGCTGGCATGGCCATATAAGAAAGGGCGTGGAGTATTTGTAAACATTTCAAACAGATTCTGAAATCTGCCACGTTCATGTGGTTGTATTCCTGGAATACTGATGTTGAGAGATGAATGCTTGGCACTCAACAGTTCACTGAAAACCCGCGCAAAATAAATCATAGTAGCAAAGCTAATCTTTCTTTTATTTACATAACTTACCTTTACTTATGGTAGTCAGTTCGAAGTCATCAGTTACATTAAGTAAGTAGTTAGTGTTTAATCTTATCTTAGAACATTTAATTCCTTAGTTGTATATGAATTTTTGAGAAATAAATACGTTCGATTACGAGGAAATTACCCTTGGGGTAATTAAGATTTTATATCACTATATATCGTTAAAAAAAATTGAAAGAGATAGCGCGACTCCTATCATAAATAAGTATTGAATTTTGTTTAGATCCCGTATTCAATTTGGTTAAATATAAGCGATATTACACGAAGATATGTGGAATATTACGAGGGAAAATGTAAAAATAGAGGTGAAAATATGTAGAAGAGCCTCACCGACGTCATATTAGATCCTGAAAACAAAAAGCTATCGAATTTATGCTGTTTTATTTAATAGGACTAAAACTGAAATAAGAGTAGTAAGAAATTTGCAGTATATTGAAATAGAATCATCAAACATGACAGCGCTGAAAGTGTGGAGATTATTACGCGTAGTATGTCGGTTACATTATGTATTCTACAGAAAATCTGGGTGACTATCTATCTATCTATCTATCTATCTATCTATCTTTCTCTCTCTATATGTATGTATTTTTCTCTCTATATGTATATATCATATATATATATATATATATATATATATATATATATATATATATATATATATATATATATATATATATATATATATATATATATATATATATATATATATATATATATATATATATATATATATATATAAAAATAAAAAAGATAATTTATATTTAAAAAATGCACATTTCGATGAAAAACTTTTGAGGTTTATTTACTTTTTAAAATATACACATTTCTTTGGTGGGAAATAACTATAAACTGTTTCCTATATATAAATGTATATAACTTTATGGATATAAATGTATATATATATATATATATATATATATATATATATATATATATATACAGAGAGAGAGAGAGAGGTAGGTAGGTAGATAGATAGATAGATAGATAGATAGATAGATAATATTAATGGTTAATATACACATACATATGCAATCATATATCTAAAATGTATAAATATATATATATACACACACACACACACACACACACATATATATATATATATATATATATATATATATATATATATATATATATAATAATTCCAGATGATAGAATCCAGGTAGAACTCAATGTCCAGGACAGAGTAAGGATATAATAAAAAGGCTTAAACACTTATATTCCATGGTTATAATTTATTCCATTGGAATCGTAAATACGATCCAATTCATCAGACCTACATATTCAAAAAGAAAACAGAAAAAAACAACTCCGTGAATAAAAAATGAAATTTAGTGATACTGTATGTATGAGAGTATGGAACGAATGTTTGAGTAAATGAAATCTATAGAGAGGGGTAACAGTCGAGAGAATAGCAGGAAGGCCTAAAGCTGAAGGGGGGGGATTAAAATTTAACAGAGATAAGTTTTAAAGAGGGGAGTCAAAGTCGGTTTAAGTGAGAGAAATATGAATATTCTCTGATGTCTAATAGATTAAAGATGTACCGGAAAAGAGTATACATTTTGTGAAGAGATACACACACAATAGACGGTATACTCTTAAAATCAGAAGATGAGAGAGGAAGAGGAAAAGAAAAGAAAAAGCAGTGGGGGGAGAGAGATGGGGTGGGGGAACTAAAACCAAAGGGCATTTATAAAAGGGACGCTGTGTAATCAAGAAAATTTGACAAAAGTAATATTGACTACAGGTTACAAATCTAATATAATCAGGTAAAAATATAACGATTATCTAATCTAACAAGGACTTCTATTTCTATGTTCAAAGCACATACGTATACACAGACACACAACAACATTATATTTACACGTGCATACATACATATAGGCGTGTACAAACATACCCCCCCACATATATATATATATAAATATATATATATATATATACATACAGAGTAAACAAAAAGTAAACTATTTAAAATCCTACGCATTAAAAGTGGTCAAAATCAAGTTGGTAAACCCGTCTTTCAGAGCTCTTTAATGTTTGAGAAAAATGAATGCTGACCAGAAGACTACCGCGGTTTCGAACATTACGGTTTGTCTGTTGGTTTGTTCAGCAAATCATCGACATGGAGCTCATATATATATATATATATATATATATATATATATATATAAATATATATATATATATATATATGAAGAAATATATTCTAAGGTGTGCCATATTTATGGGATAAAGTGCTCAATATCAGAGATAGAGCTTGTGTAAATAAAAAAGTGAACATTATGATAACAATTAGAGAAGCGACTGGCTGTTCATGAAAGACGCAATCGTTACGCTACGAGAGTTTTTTTCTCGGCTATTTATATACACGGGTCAGTGTGCATTGTGGGTAGATTATTTTAGCGTTTATTTTGCCGGAAGACGGTTATTTGTTTATTTATATGTTTATTTGCGTTAAGTTATTTTGCTTGAATTTATTTTTTTTTAATTTTTATTTTTTATTTATTTATTATCTATATTATCTATCTATCTATCTATCTATATATATATATATATATATATATATATATATATATATATATATATATATATATATATATATATAAAAAGCATATAATTACGCTGTAAGAGCTTATTTTCAATCGGTGTTTTATTGACGTTGTGCAAATTTGTTTATATCGCTTATTTAATAGTTTTGGTTTGGTTTGGGAAGATAATTAAAGCTATTTATTCAATTTTGGGCTTGATTTCTGTAGTTTATTCTAACAATTATTTTGGCGGGAGCAGTTTTTAATTTGTTTGTTACTTCATTTATTTATTTGGATTGATTATCTTATGATTGATTGCGGAGAATGAAATATATATATATATATATATATATATATATATATATATATATAAAACATTTTCTAAACAGAAAAACTGATCTGTAATTAGAATAATGACACATAACCTGATGCCATGATGAAAATGCAGGAGGTGGAATTAGTAAATACAAAATTGATTCTAACTACTCAGTGTATAGATCAGTTATAACAAATTTAGCACAGGCTGAGCATAGAAGAGGATCTTCTTAAAGTAGTTTCACCCTACAACGCAAATTGCTATAAAACCAAAAAATTAACCTGAAACATCGAGACATGTACATAGATAGCCTCATCAGAAGTAGACCATAGATATGACATAAGACCCGATCAAAAATATCTAAACTATTAGGGGCAAAAATCCCCTTTCTTAGATCAATGTTTAAAATGAATTTGGGCTAAAGAAGCCTGTGGATACTAAAGAATACCATCCCTTTTCTAACATTGTAAAATATGGATTGACGCTACAGGATCACATGAGAAAAAAACTGTACCAGATAACGGAAGGCACATCGCTTGAAGAATGTCAAAAAAGCAGCAATGAAAATGGTCAGGAGATATAAATCGATAAGAAATCATTGGCATAATCAAGATGCTAATTTCCCACCGACTTCAAATAAAAGATTAGAAAGGAATCCTCCATGAATAATGGTCTCAGTGATAACACCTACTGAACCTGGTAAACGATTTTCCTAAAGGATTATTTTTAGAAATTTTTGGGAATTTTTTTTTTATAAATGTTCCATGGAAGGAGATAACACCACTGACCATGAGGAAATTCCTCAAGTGTATCTTGTTGAAAATGCCTCCAGTTGGATATTATTACCGTGTCACTAATATTGGAACTTATTTGGACCACCCAAGTTAAATTATATCTGATCATAGATCAAAACATTCTTCTGTCGCATGTTTGGCATTTCATAGCAACGTTTAACACAGTTTCTTTGAGGTGTGGAAGGAGGCATAAACAGATGTAAATAGGTTTAAGGATTTTAAATCCTTTTTCTCAGCGATGCCTTCTTATTATTCACGAGCGGCATTTTATTACCATATGCACTTAATTTCAATAATCGGCTCGTGTTTATCCGGACAACCCGTCGATTCTTCCTGTTCAACACTGACGAAATGTTCTTAGGCCGTCCACTTGAAATTCAAGTACCGGAATCGTCAGAGATTAACAAGAAAATTGCAACAGCCATTTTAAAACGTCCAAACTTATCAGAAATGGTACGTTGAGGGAGAACATCCTTTTGCAGGTCGATAATTCTGGCAAGTTAAAATTCTTTAACCTTTTTCAGACTTTGCCATCTTTTTTATCTAATGTAACACAGGATATATCAGTGAGTGATGATAACTGCGACAATGCTTGAACACAAGTGACTAAAATCCGTTATGTTTTAACAATTAATGCTTCGTTTAAATATGTGTTAAAATTTTGACCAGCTAGTAATCAGCGTAATTTCCCAATATTCAAAGTTTTTCTACTAAATGGTAAAAGTTTTTAATTATTCATTTTCTTTAATTTTCATATACTCTACTTAAATAAGTGGTTGTGTCTAATAACACAAAAGCTATTTTCCTTTATTTTCATTGTCCTTAAGATTTTTTGCCAGCAACGCGTGTGGGTGCGCCCGCGCGCGTGCATATATATATATATATATATATATATATATATATATATATATATATATATATATATATAATTTCAGATACTGAATATCTGTAAAAGAATAATATGAATAACGACAAATCGAAAACTTATCATACACGACGTGTTTTGATCTCTGTGTTACTTTATATTTTCACATCATAAAGTCCCCCAGAGTACGAAACGCGTTGGATAAGATAGTTTCCTTTTGTCCATACACACACACACACACACACACACACACACACACACACACACACATATATATATATATATATATATATATATATATATATATATATATATATATATATATATATTTATATTTATAAATTAATTGATTTAAAATTGGTTTTTTTCGCTACACAGTTCCAACCATGTTTCAAAAATAGAAGCTTAAAAACCCCGAATTTAATTTTGCAATTAAATTAAAAGCATTAGTTCCATTTCATCTTCAAGCGAATTTTGGAGTAACTTTTAAAAATTACAGGGTTTTAAAGACACAGCTAAAATCACGTTTCCATGGTTACAGAATATTCTATTTAAATTGAACAAGGGGTGTCTAGATTTTCCTTATGTCTGTATCATTGTATCAGTTATTAGCTACAATTTGGTAAGGGGTAGGGATGTATTTTACAATGAAACCTGACATCAGTTGAATGGATGTCGTCTGAATTTAAAAAAAAAAAAATTGTTAACGGTAAAAAAATTTCAACGTCATTTTTAAATTTACAGATTTTCGGGTTTTTTTCTTTATACTTTTTATTTAACTACGATATATATACGTGTGTATATATATATATATATATATATATATATATATATATATATTTAAATTCCCAGATCAATTCTGTGGACGAGACAAATTGGTATAAAATGACAATTGGAAAAAGTCTTAGATTTTGTCGACGCGTTGTGCCTTCTCATTTTTTTCAAGGCAAAAATAAAATCCAAATGTTTTTGTTGTTATAGTTACATTAAAAAAATCCAAATTTAAAAAGATAGACGAATCTATCCCCCAAAAAATACCCTACTATAAAGTTAATTTACATTAACCAGAAAAAATGGCTTAGACAGAAGCGTCTATCTTTTGAAATTTAGATTTTTAAATGTAAGTATAAAAACAAAAACATTTCGATTTCATTTTTGCTTTGAAAAAGTCGGAAGACGAAACGCTTCCTAAGATTTTTTTTCCAATTGTCATTTTATACCATAATATATATATATATATATATATATATATATATATTTATATATATGTGGGGTATGTTTGTACACGCCTATATGTATGTATGCACGTGTAAATATAATGTATACGTATGTGTATATTTATATATATATATATATATATATATATATATAATAAAGAAATAGTGTATACAAAGAATTAGATAACAGTGTTAATTCTTTGCATAAAGTTTTTCTTTATGATATAAAATATAAGTTGCAAACTCTAATATATATATATATATATATATATATATATATATATATATGTGTGTGTGTGTGTGTGAGAGAGAGAGAGAGAGAGTGATATAGTTTGGTTATCATTGTTTTTAATTTCGCAGAAAGCTAAATATGGCATACATCCGAAAGTCTTTTCTTGTAATGGGAAGATTAGTTTGCGCTAAAAGCAGATAATTTTAAAATCGGCCTTCGGGAGTGAAGTTGTTTATATTTGAGATTTGCCTGAATACTATCTTTCTCACTGCTGATAAAGTTGCCTCCATTGGCAGACACAAGAGTAACACGCTCTCTTTGTGTTGAAAGTTTATTTCTTCTCTTCATTTCTACAATTAATACTCAACATCTTTTTTTCTTATAATGAATTTGAGTGACACTCTTCGTAACACTGAAACAGTAAAAATGTATAAAGCTCCTGAAAAACCCTCTAAATGTTCTTGTGTAAACTTCACACACACGTAAGTAAGCTATATAGCTTACGATATACAACGTCTGTCGAAAACAGATTTCTCGAGGAAAAAGTAATAAGTAATTGATGTGAAAAGCCCTGAAATTATACTGAAATACGAAGGTCGGATGGAAAGACCGTAGTCTGATCAAGAGAGAAATTTAATTAGACACACCACTTCTTAGACTAAAATACATGCAAGTATAGCAAAATAGAGCAGCTGGTTGTCCTGAAAACTGTCCATTCGACCCTGGTACATATTAGAAAAAAAATACACTTGTGTCCGGATCATTGGTTACGCCTCTACGCTTACAGGAAATTTCCAGTTGATATTCATAAGACTTTTTTAAAATTCAGATCAGTTTTTCATTTATAAATATCTCCATAAGAATTGCGTTTAATATTGTTAGCCTTCTGAGTTTCAAATTCGAAAAGTTCATGTCACTTACAATATCGGTATTTTCTTCAGGATCAAAATGCATATAATCTATATTTAGCAATTTATTTTCTATAGAAATTACTCACATAACTATATGGAGTCCGATTTAGAAATAATAAATTTACCTTGCCCCTGGTGAATATGCTCTAAGCGATACAAATATCATACATCATAAAGGAGTTTTATTTTTATAGTTTTATCTAATCTGGTTTTGAATAATCGATGCGAAGGTATGGCTTTCTTAAGCGAAAGAACTTACATATTCTATTAAAGCCGAATATACAAAGCTGCGTCTGAAAATGGCTTCTCTTGATTTGCTTACAAATAAACAAGTTAAAGTCAATTTCCAGCAATTCGGAATTGAATGTGAAGAACATAGCCGATTTGATTAAAATTATAAAGGAGTCGGCTTTTCAAAAAACGTTGAATTTTCACGGGAGAAGTATGCTTTTTTTCTCATTTTGAGAAAAAACAGGAAAATATTATTTCTTTCCTTGACTTTCGATGAATATATATATATATATATATATATATATATATATATATATATATATATATATATATACGTAGTAATCTGTTGCTATAATCCAGGCGAGTCCTATTAACAGAACATAGAATTTGAAATATGTTAAACCTGACTCAAAAAAGAGCGCCCAATATTTATTTTCATTAAACAGACCAAATTTTCTTTACAATTGGAAATAAGATACCTTTAGTGAATGACTATTTTCTCCTAGGAATTTTAACTTTAAAATTCGTTGGTGAAAATGATCATGCGATAATGCGGCTAATACGCAAGGGAATACTGGAAGTGAAAGAGAGGCGAATAATATTCAGAAGGAACCGGAAAACTAATCGTAAGTAAAGAAATTAGAAGCCTCTACTTTTGGTAAAAAAAATCGGGGATGTGTGTGAACTTGACGATAGGTGAACGTATCTACTCCTATTCAGTAAATATTAAATCAAATTTCAGTGTTTAGGCGGAGACGTTAGAAGTGTAGAGTTCAAGTAGCATTTAGAAGGAACTGGAAACCCAATCCTGAAAGAAGGGATAAACCTCTACTCCTGTTCAAATAACTGGGGAGGAATGTCAATACATTGTCAAATAGAACGCCGTGTGCATCCATAGAATTGTTCAGTACAAAAACCATCATCCTCAGTCTAATATGTATAGTCTCTTACGACAGAATATTGCGTGCATACAAGGAGATAAAGGAAAGTTATCGGTTTGACCATGTATATATATTTTATATTTTTAATGTTAGTTTATAGTTAGATTTGAGAATGTAAATCTGTCCGATAACTCTTCCCAAGCTCTTGCAATTTCTTATGAGAAAATTTCTCTGAGAAAATATATAAAGTAAAAAATAATATGACTGTTCTTTGACACTATTATCGGGACCCGCATCTAAAAGAGGATGAAATATTTTTTCGATCTTATGTATTTCATGCCTCATGGCTAGCGGATAAAATCTATGAAGGCAGGTAATCTAACCGTCAGACTGTCTCTCGGATAGTTCCGATATCGGTCGTTTGTGTTGCCAGCCACGCGTCCTGATTTCCAGAGAGGTGATAAGAGCAAGATTCAAAAGGTATAGCTGACCTGTTAGTCCGACATGACACAAATTGTCCAAAGTATCACCTACCTTACCCAAACAGACAAAGTAAGTGAAGCCCTGAATAGACACTTAAAACATGATTCAAGTCCTCATTTCTAGCCATGGCGTCTGTTTACATATTTCGTTTATTTGTGAACGTGACCGGGTCATTTCCGAGGATTTGGTGGATAGCGACATAAAAAGAGAACAAAATGAAAAGTAACATGGAGTCGTGACTGGCTGGTCAGTAAAAAGCTGGTTTAGAGAACTCTTGTATAATTACAGCTGATGAATCTAGTCAGTCAGTTATGTGTCATGCGGGATACACAAGGCAGTTTTTTTTCCCGCAGTAGGTTGCCATATCTTTCTGCGGTAAGGCTATAGAACCCGGTCTGTTTTGCTATTTACCATATAGCTGTGGAGGAGAAGAAGAGTATTCATACCTTTTCCAAGTGTATTAGCACGTAAGTGAATGTAATAGATTCGACAGGAATTCGAACATGGCTCTCCGATTCCTCACTCGGAGCCGCTATCCATTAATCCACAATGTCTCCTCTAGTAATAAAGTAAAGACATATGTGTTATGGGACCTTACCCATGATAACATAATGGACTATTCCATACGTAATAAATACTGCGCCTCAAGAGGAAGAGTGAGTTGAGTTCAGTCGGAAATATCATAATACCCTACTTAATATATTACCTTCCTATCAACACAAAACCTTCTAAACTATATTGTGTGCTTTCACAGTTAGATATTGTTATGGTCCGTTTGTATTGTCTGAAAAGTAGTAAAAAATTATCTTTAACTTGAGTAGTTCTCAAGCATTGTAGCCATCGATTATTAGTATAATCCATAGAAAAGATAGTTTACCATCTTCAACACGACATCTGTTTTTCGAAATAATCCTATTCACTGTCCTATATGCCTTTTTGTTTCACATCTGCACGTAGGTGTAAACATGCACCTGAGAAAGAAATTTTAAACCTCTGCCTTTCGTATTTATTTTAATACGTCGTAAGGGATTTCGGTTTTATTTGTTTAGATGGAATGAGAGAAAACACTTTCATTTTCCTATCTATCTTTCTGGCATTTTTGCCAGAGCCAAAGCTGATTTGAATATTTACTATCATTGGTTAATATTTGGATTTCAGCAAAACCTCATGCGCCTCTACGAGTTTCAAATTCTTTTACTCGAAGTTTAATTTATATTTTTGCTTTGCTTTATTTGTCTATCTGGCAATCACTGTTGATTACATTAACAGATGTTATCATAATAGAATTAGAAATCTGCAAATATCCAATAATTGATTTCAAATCACCACTTCAGCTACATCCGGTTACAAAAGTTCAACACCAAACAAACTTCTTTTACTTGCTGAAAGTGGCAGATAAAATGAGATTTTCAATAAATTAAAAGAGAGAAAAGAAAAAATGTAGAGTGAAATGTGTCACTTTACCTTTTCTATTTTTTCCCTAAGCCGGAATCTGTGAACATTGATTTGTATTTCTATGTTGGAACGAAAAACAAAATACAAACTAATTCTGCACTTGACAGAATTCACGCCAAATTGGTATTTGTCAAAGTAATTAGATTATCAAAACTATCTTCAGGTGTTAAATGTAAAGCCCTAGACAAAAACGCAAAACGTCAAAGAGAAACTACCAAAATGTGATTTTTTTTTGCCTTTGGTTGAGATGCTTTTCTTTGTAAAAGTTTCGTTTTTCTTTCATTTTTAAATCTTTGATTTTATATATTGTTTTATCTTCATGCAGTTACGAAAAAAATCACACTTTCAGTTCCATCCGATTTGATATTTTCAAGTTGCTATTTATTTCTTATTTTACATTTTATTTCTGCTTTCATTTTCCTTCTTTCCAGTTCGTTTCTTTTCAGTCTTTTTTATCGAATATTTTAGAAAAAAGTTCGTTTGCTTCATTCATTTATCGTTGCTTCAATAAACAGAATGTTGTTCGCCTGTCAAGTCCTTTCCGGATAATTTCCTAAATTTTTTTCTTCCGTTTTAAAATGTAACGTTTTTTTTTCCTTTTTTTATTTTCCTTAGTTTATAAAATAGTTTAGAAAGAAATTCCGCATTTCTTAAAAATGAATAGAAACCTGCTCAGTTGTAACAAACTTTAAATTTATTCGTGAAGCGTATAATCATCCTTATTAGTAATAAAAAAAGCTCATTGTTAAAATAAACTTCTGATTCTTTATTAAAAGTATTTGCGATTCTAAACAAAAGAAACCTTTTAGTGGTGATTTCATATAATCTCAAACTTTTAAATACTTAGCCACTCAGATATCGTTCCAGAAATTGCATTAAGCCTCCTTACTTAGTAAATAGAGTTTTGTTCTTAATGGCATGTTATACGTTAATTACAGTTTTTTTTTTAAATCAAGGCTGGATTTGTAATTTCTTATGTAGAACATTTCATGATAATTGAATTCGAATGTTACTATGTAAATAACTACCTTCATAAAATATTTTCTTTTCTTTTCTAATCAATCAAATTAACAGGCATTCAGTAAAGTTAAATCAAAAGGCTTCATTTAATTTTGCATTCCATCACCTTCGAGGATTATGCGTCATTGCAAAGCTATATAACTCGCAATTAAAATTTAAAGAATATTTCTTAAAATATATGCTGTGATCTTGTTAAATTTTCACAGATATTTTTTACTTGTAATTCGGTAACATCTTTTTCTCCATAGTAGCCCAACATTATCGTCAATATTTTAATAAGTCGCTCAATTGAATAGTTTCATTTCTCACGCAGAAGTTTTATGGATATATTTTTAGTGGGTAAACATGCATGTTTAGAAAGAAATATTCAGGAATATTCCATATTCGCCAATGGTAAAGAACATCATTGGTAGAATGCTTTGTTTTCGTTTATTTCGCAAGGTTTTGATATTTTTACAGCGTTTTCCTTACTTTCAATTTTGTTCGCTTTTCTTTGGTAATATTGAAAATAAATTTTATGATGACAAGAATTACATTTAAAATTTTAACTTTGTAATTTGATTCTCACAAACAAATAAATTAATGTATCATCTAAGAGAGAAAATAATAGGGGAAATATCAGAGCAGTTGCATAAAATACACCAATTACATTGTTATGTAAGAAAGCTAGGTTTATGTATTTATATATTCGATGGCTGAGAAATCTTTGTGACTGATTCAGTTAAAGTTTTAATCCTTGTCACTGATACCTTTAAAGTTTTAATAGATTGTGTGAACTTGTATAATACTAAGGCGATAAATAACGGCGGGGCGAATCTTTTTGATAATTTTATTATTATCCATTTATATGCTAGGAATTCACAACAAAAATAACTAGTTATTTTCAACAGAAATTAAATGACAGACACCAGACAGACATGCGCAAAAATTGTATACACGCACAACACTGAGTGCATCAGCCTTTACAGAGAGCTGGAGGTGTCTTTTACAATGGAGATGTACTCATCATTCATAACTAGAAGCTGGTATCAATGATCGACACACCACATTTGGTGACATTTTTAAAATTATTTTGAATTAAAATTTATTTCTCATAGGTTTAGAAATTATTTTCCTAGAAGTTACGCCAAAGTGATCGAAATAGACTTTGACGGAATATTAAGGCGGGTCGCCTGATCCATTTTCTGCGCTAAAAAACAAGTTATCTTTTGTTTAAATTCTACATAATTATTTAAAATAATTTGCTTGACATGAATAATGCCCAAATGGCGTAAAGAGGCGTGATAGAGGAAAGAATGAAGAGGAGGACAGGTAATACATCAAGGCATCTGGAGATGTGATTGACATTAGATTCTAAATGTTGGGGATTATAGCTATCAGGGAAACATGTAATAGGAAGGGAATTCCACAGTCAGGAAGTACGAGACATGATGCTATTAGAGTAGAACAGACGGCTATATTTAACTGTTTCAAAAGAGAAAGGGTGGGACTGAGATGCCAGCCTACTAGCAGGTTTAAATTCCTGCAGTCTGAGAACTAGTGAAAGTAGCTCGTCGAAGCAGTTGCTGTGGAAGTATTTGTAGAAAAGACAGAGAGAGCGACTGTAGACGAGATGCCAGATCAGAGCCAATCACATTGCATATCCGTTATTTAACCAAGTTTTGTGATCTTGTTTCCAGCGTTCTGATAACGACAGTTACGACAGTCACTTTGATTTTCCACAACTCCATAATTTAACTAGGACTTTTGGAATTCTTATCTTACTTTCGGATCTATTCACATATGTCGGAAATGCGAAACCCATTAGCATAAAAGGTTTAGTCTTGTTTACTTCTGTCGAATCCTGTTTTCTGCCGTCTGTTAGAGTATACCTTTCAACAACAAAAAAATGAACCAGGCGTTTTAGTGTATTACATTCCCTAAGAGTGATTCTGATCTATGCATATACAATCAGTATATACTGTAAGAAATCAGTTGCGTTCTTACAGTACATTCCTCTGGGTTACCTTTTCTAACTCGCCATCACTTTTCTGGTAAGAAGTTGGTGGGCAACTTATTATTATCGCTTATGACCATATGTTACTTGTCAGCCAGTTGGCATTTGCGATATATTTGTTTTCTTAAATAATTTTGACTTTTTATATAAACTTTAAAAACGAGTTTTGACTTGAATCTATTTTATATTTACATGCTGTGTCATAACAATTTATCTATGCCAAGGATATGATTTCCTGTTCTTTCCAATAAAATCAAATAAAGACGGCTATTTAAAAAAAAAACTAAAAACAAACACTTAAATGGACAAAGCTCTTCACAGGATATGGGCTGTCCTTCTTTCAACCATTGTGTGGATTTACCTCAGAAATGGGGTACTAGATAGTTTGCTGAATTGTTTTTGAGTTCTGTTTTATTAGATCCAAAGCCCCAACCACAACAGTATTAGATATAGCTTTTGTTTCACATTATATTATTTATATATCCACCAAGTATTTGTAATAGTTCATTTCTTTTAACTTGGTAAACTCATATCAGTCAGTGTGTCAACTTTTGATTCTCTGTATTTGATAATAATGACTGGGAGATTTAACTGTATTTTTCAATCTCTAATGAAAAGAAAATCCTAGATGATCATAAAATCTCAATGCAGATATTTTCTTACACTGATATGACGGATTATTATTATTATTATTATTATTATTATTATTATTGTATGTTATGTTTCCTGCTTTGTATCCTGTAGTGTTGGGTCCAAACTATAGTCTTATGGTCCCATTTAAATGATATCACTTTTATTAGGAAATGGGATATTCCTAGCAAGGCATCTTCTGGATAACACATATGTTGATGTTACTCGGGACATCGTTATTAAAATTGCCCATACCTTTTCTCACGAGACCCAGATATCCGATTTCAGTTGTTACAGTCTCTCTGTTCTTACACCACATCCTGTTAATTTCGATCTGCAGGTCCTTGTATTTGGACAATTTCAGTTAATTTTCATGGAGGTCTTTCTCTCATATGGTATTGCTATGTCAATAAGGATACACTTCCTGAATTCCTTGTCTTTTTTGATAATATCAGGAGTATTGATTTTTATTTCCCTGTCAGTTTGAATTAGCATGTCACCGAGGATAGTTAAATCGTTATTTTGGATAACTGTGTCTGGTTGGTGGTCATACCATCTCTCAGTGGTTTCGATTTTGTGCTTGTTGCATATCTTCCGGTACACATATGACGCTAACTTGTTACGTCTCTGGGTATATATTTTTTCCAGTTCTTTATTATTATTATTATTATTATTATTATTATTATTATTATACCTCCTTCTTACGCGCGGATGTTCCGAGGTCTTGCATTATCGATATAATCCATCAAACATTTCGATCTAGTTTAGATAGAACCTTTAAATGAATACTGGCGCTGAAAAGCAATCATTATTATTATTATTATTATTATTATTATTATTATTATTATTTCCATAATTTTCTGCTATATACACGTTTCCTTCCAGGTCTTCTCCAGAGACCTAAAGTCAGAAATAGCTTCATGATGTCTCCAACTGATAAAAATCCCGCTAAGTTTACAGACATTTTTACATAAATAAAGTACTTCGTGAGGTGTTAGTTTTACTTGTGGGAACAATTTTTTTTTATATATCTTTATGAAATTGGCTATCAGAAATGCCATCAATGTGTATATCGGATTCTTTTCTAATCAATCTTTGGGATCAAACTACAAATTGAAATTTTGATGTCCTCAAAGGCCACATCTTTTTTTATGTTCTCATTGAGATCTTTGTATTATAATATTTTTTTGAATATCTTTAAAGATACATTGCAATCTGCAGGGACAGCCATGTCATTAAGAAAGAACATTCACTTCTTGTATTATTTGATCACCATCTCTATGAGATTTTCTTTGATTATTGTGTATGTGTATTATAAAGTCACATAAAAGTAATCCAGGTCCTATATATGTGACCCAGTTTGGGTAACGTTCATACAAGTTTCATGCAGTTTTCTTCCCGCAAAATTTGAAGATTCTCCAGTGTAGATATTGGCCCAATCTATCATGTCGAAATTTATATTCAGTTGGTGATAACACTATACAAACTTGTATAAAGTTGTTAATTGTTTCTGGATATTAATCACAGAATCTGCATTTGAAGTTAACACTGTTATTCAATATTTGTGATCAGTAATTTCTAACTAGCAAGTATTGGTCCTGTGTAGCAAGAATATAACATTCATTTTCAGCTTTTAATCCTGCACTGCGAAACAACTCATTGCTACGGGATTTGTTTACATCAGCTTGTTTGGTACAGGCAGAATATTGACAATGAAATGACTTATCTTGCCGTGAGTTCTGAATATTTTACTTTGTATTTTCTTTTGTTTTCTTATTTAGGTTGTTTGACGCTGCAGTAACTGTATTATGTAATGTTTCTTATCTCTTTGATCTTCTTTGACACAGTTTTCTGTAGATTCCAGTTATCTTTGAAGACCGATTATTGGGGTTTTTAAAACATTTCCAGTTGCAATAATCCTCTGCCTCTTTCAGATCGGGACACACAAACGATCAGCATCAACCTCAGGATATTGCATGTGGTGGCAAATCAGAATAGCGTTCTCGTTTTGACACCCATTCCCTTAATATCAGCTCTAGTCCAATTAATGATGTCGAAACTGTTTTGCCCCAGATGGGCAGCCAAAATTGTTATGACTGCTATTCGGATTTGTGAATTTAGTTCGGTATCTAACATCAGCCGAACACACCCGTAGTATTCTTTTCTTACTTTCTCTTTCATTTGGTTATGCTGTATTCCATCTCGTTCTCTGTTTCCTAGGTATTTAAATGTTTCAGATTGTTCGATTTCCTTAATCATTTGTAACATAATCTATATCTGTTATGTGTGTTTCTCTAATTCACCATTTCCTGAATATTACTTTTGCATGGAAAAAAGTTTCATATCATCTATGTAGAATCGGTGATTAAACACTTTTTTTTTACTTTGTATCCATCGTTAATACTATTTAGTTCATGCGAATCTAGGATTACAGATAGACAGAAAAGAATGGGCGACAGGGATATTCAAACAATTGGAAATTGTTTTCCATCTAGCATCATTTACATATAATTTGTTTTTTCACAGTTGCATCCTATATTTAAGGAAATATACTATCACCAAGAAGAATTTATACATTTCCAAAACCTTAAGTATCCAAGAGTGTGGCACATTTTCAAAGGCTATGCGGTAATCTATCCAAGTAGTGTTAAGATGCCCAAGTTCTTTCTTCAATTTTCAAGTATCATTTTATTTATTAGTAAGTTAATTTTTTTTGCAATCATATGAACCTCTTCGACATTTTATCTGTTCACGTTGAAAAAAAATGTCTTGTTTCTTTTTTTATCGAAAAAAGAGAAAGTACCGTTCATCAGGACAGACATGATCAATTTATATGTGTTAGACACACGTTATTTTTTGGATCATCAGCTTCACCCGTTTTTGGTAGGAGACATTTAGTGCCTTCTCTTATCATTATTATTATTATTATTATTATTATTAGTAGTAGTAGTAGTAGTAGTAGTAGCAGTAATAGAAGTATTAGTAGTAATAGTAATGATAATTCTATTTTCGATGTTTATGCTTTTGTCACGTCTATGGTATTTACATGGGAAACAGTAGAAAGATTGCTTCCATCTCAGCTTTATTGATCGCTAATCACCAAAATTCCAAATGAGTATTCTAGCTGGAATGAATAATACTATGATCAAACATTTAGAATTTTACCTTCGGGGAAGCGACTACTGACGGGGATTGATATATATAAAAATTACGTATAACCGAAACAGAAATTTTTAAATTACTTGTAATATATTTTTTTTTAATTGTCAGAAAGATCAATATTCTAAAATGTGGCATCCAGCCATGACTGCTAAAGTAAGTAGGAAAATAAAATCTGTTTCAGATTTAGGGTTCGAATTCTTATAAATATTTACATTTCAAATGCTGATTTTCTAGAGCTCCATGTTTTCCTCATTTCAATGTTTGTGTTGAGATATTTCAAATGCTGATTATCTAAACATACATTTCTCATTTCTATGACTGTGTTAAAGTTCTTGAAACACAATAATTCCTCACTTGGACTACAAGTGTGACGAAATCTTTCATTCTTCATTTAAACTTGAGCAGTAGTAATTTCGGTTTAGTAATAATAAGTTTCGAACTAATTAACATAAAAAATGAAGCGACCTAATGTTTCCAAGCCACACAGTGTGAATTTTAAATGCAAACCATGGAAGAAATCTTCACGAAGATTCTACAAGATTATCAATAAAAGGCAATAAATAACAGTAAGTTCATTGATTGATTCGTTTTCTACGACTTATCAACACTTTGCAAGTTATTTAAAGCAATAATTACAGATTATAAGCAGATTGTTAGATGTTTTGATTTTAAATTTTCTTTTGAGATGATAATGATTCAATGATAGAAATCTTACTAATTAACCCATTTGTCTAGTTAAAGTGAATTCGATCCTTGCTTGATGTCATGCTAAATTCGACATTATATAATAATCATCAATAATAAACATGATGTAGAATCAAAATGCTGATAAATATCATGAAAAAATGTTAAATTTTTATTCAGTTTAATATCGGTTTACGTAAGTCAGACATTCTCTTAAATACCTTCGTCAGATCGATACGTTCATATGGATGTCTAGCATAGCACCATACCGGTCAGAAATCTACAAAATTTCAGCAGTATGCAACCGTTTTCTCAGATCAATGGTTAGAAATGGCCTTATGTAGCCTGTTTATCCTAGAAACTTGTTGACTCATTCTACATGATTACAAATAACTGTACCAAATAACAGAAACCACATCACTTGAAGATTTTAAAGAACAGAGTTAATATTGATAGTACATGTAATTCGGAGAGAAAATAATGACATAATATTTTGACGGACCAAGCTACTTAAAACGAAAGCAGTTAATATACTTCAGTATAAATTAACTTGGATAGAATTTACAACATATCGAGGTACACCGAGAAAATATGACAATGTGGAATACGAAATATTAACCACATTTTGTGACAGAACCATTAAAGACTTGTCAAATTATTGCAGTGTTCTTTGTCGCTCATTAAAAAGCTCAACCAACATTATTTATCGGCTAATATATACGATTATTTATATAAAAGAATGTAACGGGAAATTTCATCAAATGTTATTTAAACGATTAAATACTCAGGGGAAAACTTGTTTGACTTATTAACTTATGTGTCCATTGAACAGTGTCTCAAAATGTTATTGATTTTATATGAAGTTATTTAAACTTTAAAAGTGACTGCTTTACAAACGAGAACATAAATAGGAATAAAGTTTCAAAGTTTGTGGTCAATATCATAGAGGAGTTATATTCCCACAGGAAAAAATGTAAAAGTGAGAATGAACTAAAAAATTCATTGAAAGAACTTTAATTTTGTTTGAGATGATGTTCAAATGTTATTGTTGTATTGAAAGAAAGTCAAATTACAAACCAAGTCTTGGACAAAGCACAAAGAGCATTTCATGAATAGTCAGGGGATGGAAGAAGCGAAAGAATGATATTTTTTGCATCTCTCTGACAATTGTGTTTTTTTTCTCGTGTAATCAAAATACAAAGTGAAAACTATTTCTCTTGTAAAATACATCCGATGCATTTAAGTGAAAAAAATACCTTTTTAACAGGAAAAATCTGGAAATTTTATTAAATATTTAAGAAAAATTACGAGAAACCATCCATCAATTAAGAAGAAAAGAAACAGGGCCTTTGATTTTTTTTTTTTTGAAAAAATCTGATGCGTTTTTATTTTTATTTTTTTTTAAATTGAAAATTTATTATTTAGTAGCTTTGTGAATCTTTTGAGAAACAATTAATGTCTTATTGAAGGAAACCTTTTGAGTCGAGATCTTTTGTGTGAAACATAGTGTCCAATGTGAGAACAATATGTTAGAAAAGAATTCAAAATGATAACTTTACTCAGCCAATATGCATAATATATGCAACTGAACACACCAAAATGTGAGACTGCAGAGGACACACACCTATATATATATATATATATATATATATATATATATATATATATATATATTATAAATTATACAGTGAACATTTATATAGACCTTAGTATAAAATCTTTATGTGGGGTAATATAAAAGTCTTGAAGAAAGGAAATGAAACTATATCTTTTTTTAATACATATTCCATGGTAGAATTTTTTTTAAATTTTACGGAAATTTAAAATTAAATTTTCTTGTATATTTTTTTTATGGTTGCTTATTTTACATTACTTCCCTTAGGATTTTTATTCTACCGCACAAGAAACATTCATGAGAAAACTAAAAACCAATTCCGTTCAGGTTCACTTTGGTATGTTTAGGCAATCTGATTCCCAAGACTATATTATACATATAAGGATAAGCACTTGTTAATATATTCCTATAAGCATTTACTAGAATATTATTTTTAGAAAACCTCAAAAAAGATTAGTATTAACTGAATCGATACTGTTTTACCTTTTATAAATTAAAAGCTTAATACCAAGAAATACATCTGTTTGATATTTTGGTACATATCAGTAAAGTTTTATTGGTTGCGTTGTGGTTATTTAAACATCATACCAACGCATTGACCAAATCGATACAGATCGTATATCGTCTCGTGTCCCATCCGTCAGCTAAAACTCTTCTCATTTCATACCTCATACACCACGACTACTCTGGCTTTTACAATACAATCAGTTTAGTCTTGTTTTGAATGAAAATATATCGTATAATTTTATATTAACAGTATCAGTTATCATATTAACTTGCGTTCAGCGGCTGGTATCACTTTAGCTGTGTTGTTCAATATGACGAAATCATTAACTAACGCCAAAGCAATTATATAAAGATATTTACATTCTTATTTATGTGCCCTTTCCTTTCAGCACGTAGGCAATAATGTCTCTCCACAACCTCCTGACACTTGTTGTTTTTAAACTTTATCTTTCGATGACTTCTAAGCTCTGTTCCGCCATCCATTTACTCAAGCTCATTATGTTCTGCGTTGTTTTCTTCTTTCTCTCTATCTTCTATCTGCCCTGTGAGTATCTGATTTTCCAAGCCATCCTTCCTCATTATATGACCCAGAAACCTCAACTGTCTCTTCCTAATGTCAAGTATTAGTTTCCTTTTTGTTTCCATTTTCTCCAGATCTTCGTCGTTATTCACATGTTTGGTTCACGGTATCCTCAGGAACATTTCCGTAGAACGACATTTCTCTTGATCATTGATGAGGTCGTCAAACACTCGCTTTCATACAAGAGTACAGCTATCACATAGCAGTTTAATACTCTCCTGTTTCTCCCGGAATATACCTATTTCCGAGTACTATGCTTAACTTTTAGAATGCTTCTTTGGCTATCCCGATACGCCTTTGGATCTCAGTGTCGTTCTTTCGGTCCTTTGAGAAAACACTTCCTAGGTATTTCAATTTCTGCATTTGATTTTGGTACCTCCGATTTGCAATTCGTACAATGGGCTCATCCTTTTGCTAACAACTGTCTTGAAAAGAGACGACTGAAAGTATTTCCTAATTTCAAATTGAACTCCTTTAGTTTCAAAATAATGAAGCAATCAAAAACTGCTACTTGTCTCTTATAAATCTGCAACCCGGCCGATGTAGAATATCCTTGATAACATGTTCATCTTTGAAGCGAATCATATAACAGTTCATAACTAATCAGATATGTGGTCCTATTCTTAATAGTGAAATCGTGTAATATACATGACAAAGGGATGCGTAGAAATATTGCCGAATACATTATTGAAACAATATTTCAAACATTTAATAGCATTGATAATTTCACAACTGAAGAACGTCACTTTACGAAGACATCCATTTAGGACGAGGTTGCTGGCGGGAAACAGTGCAGTTACAAGTTATGAGTGGACATCTTACGGTTTTGTCAGTTTTTACATTTGCATGGAATAATAATTTACATGGACATTAGCTTCATTTAGCAGTTATCAGCAACCAATAATTGCGATAGAGATACTCCTCCACCTGATTTGATGGAGAATATCCAGGAATGTGTTTACCGATTTTTGTTGCTTTGCAACGTCAATAACCGCACTGTCCCACAAGAAGAAAGAAAGAAATGAAATGAAAGGAGGATTCCCTTCCTGTCAGTGTCAAGAATTCACGCATGTATATATGACTTCATTTTTAATGCTCTAACCTCATGTGATTTGATTTTTTTGTCACCAAAAATAGATGTCTGTTATAATTGGTAAGAGTAGTATATATATATAGGTATATGTGTGTGTGTGTGTGTGTGTGTGTGTGTGTGTGTGTGTGTGTGTGTGTGTGCGCGCGCGCGCGCATTTCATTGAATACGACAGAGAAGGTGCTTTGATTTAGTTTTTAATACAATTTCTCATGTGATATAGTAATTTTTTTTTCTTTTCGGATGATAAATTTTATAAAAACTGTCCAATTGTTCATCCAAGCACCTTTGGATATACATTTAGACATTTTCATGCTTGAAATATATTAACTGTTAACAAGAAATGTTTTATAGTATGTATGTATTTATATAATGTTTTCATTTTCAAAACATGGTCAAGATATTGTGTCCATGTTAATAGTTGATATTGTTGGGTTTTGTTACTTTTTTTGTTTGTTTTAATAAGGCTTCCATTATTTTTTGCATGAAGATGATGTCATTATATTTGTGTCGTCATTAAGTATGTTACGAATAAGGTCCGGTAGGTTTCCAAGGGTATTTAAATGAGAACTAAATGAGCTATGAATATGAATATAGAAGCTATATTTTTTATATAATTTATCACCCGAAAAGAAAAAAAAATATATTTAGATCACATGAGAAATTGTATAAAAAACTAAATCAAAGCACCTTGTCTGTTCGTATTCAATGTAATGCGAATGAAAGAATGATTGCTGCCTAAATACACAAATATTAAATATATATATATATATATATATATATATATATATATATATATATATATATATATATATATATGTGTGTGTGTGTGTGTGAAAAAAAAATATATATATATATATATATATATATATATATATATATATTTTATAAATATATATATATATATATATATATATATATATATATATATATATATATATATATATATATTTATATATTATATATTATATAGTACTTATTAAAAGCGCTCAATATCAGAGGTAGAGCTCACATATTTGGTAGGATCGATGTGAGTTTGTGACCTGGGTTTCACGCTTTGGCGACGATCGCAAAAGCGTGAGCCAGGGTCTAAACAAAATCATATATATATATATATATATATATATATATATATATATATATATATATATATATATATATATGTGTGTGTGTGTGTGTGTGTGTGTACTCAAGCGTGTATTTTAGCCAAGACGATTAAACATGGCGTCATATTATTGTAATTTGCAACGAAAAGAAAAAAATATATTAGATCACATGAGAAATTGTATAAACAACTAAATCAAAGCACCTTGTCTGTTGTATTCAATGTAATGTGCATGAAAGAAAGATTTCTGCCTAAATACACACATGTTAAATATATATATATATATATATATATATATATATATATATATATATATATATATATATGTATGTGTGTGTGTGTGTGTGTGTGTGTGTGTGCGTGCGCACGCGTGTATTTTAGCCTAGACGATTAAACATGGCGTCATATTGATTTAATTTGCATTGTGGCAGTACTTTTTTTTTCACAAACTTTTTAATTTTCAACATTTCTTCTTTCATCTGCCACCCTTCATAATGTTGGCGATGTTCCCAATTTTCATTCTTATGTAGACCTTAGTAAAGTTTAACTTTTTGCTATATCTCAAAATCCTAATCGTTATTAATTACTTTTCTCTGTCCCTGCTTCCTTCATTAAGTTTGTTAGTGCCAATTTTTTCAAGTCAACTTTCCTCATTCTGTGCCGTATATATTTCATACTGAAGATGTGCCCAGCCCTGAGGAAGAGCTGCCCGAGGCCGCACCCTCCCATTGCACAAGAGAGAGGGATCGGTTTTCGCACCGAGGCCAGCAAAACCGACGGTTGCGGGGGCTGAGGGGAAATTTTGACCCTGCCCGGGTGCACGCGCTCGGCTCCTCACATTAATCCGACCTTGTATCACATCTCATTCTCGTGGGAGAATGAGTAAACACCGTGCCTCAGATATTTCAAGCGTCTCTTTCTAATGCTATGTTTATGTATCCTTTGTGTTTCTATTCACATCATCCTTCTGTAGAACACTGTTTTCCCTTGGTACATGTCTGTTCTTCATTTGTGAGATTGTTCAGCACTAGTTGCCATATAAGGAGGTCGGTATTACCTAACTGTTCAGTACACCTCTGACTATTTCTAATGAGATTTCTCCTGTTTTTTATGCTTTGCTTAGGTTTTGGAAGACATTTTTTCGCTCTCTAAATCTAGGGTCGGTAACCTACGGCTCGCGGGCCGGATCCGGCTCGCGAATGCATTTTGACCGGCCCGCGAGCCTGATTACCAATGACTCTATTTTTAACATGAGAGACGAGGCTTTCGAATTCGACAAAAGGCCTGCTGTTAACTTCCTCTGATCCACACAAACGAATTTGAATACTATGACCGCAAAAACATGATCAAAAACCCCAATCACCTCCATTTCAGCGTATAAAAAAAAAATAAACATAAAACAAAAATTTTGAGCCGATTTCATCGACCGGCGACAGCTTCAAAGGGACAATGTTGTCTCAATCGGTTTTTTATTTCATCCCTCCAACAGCAACCACCCCTCATCGCTTATCCCTGCCACCTACCCTATGGAAGTTGCTGGAATCTTTCAATGGGCCATGTTCTTATCTTATCATACCCCTCTTCTTCTACTCAAACTAGAGTCTTTCACTGATTTTTCTTGCATGCGGCTTGGCTCGACACGGGCCAAAATGTCATTTTTAATTTTATTCAGTTTATTTGCAGAGTATTTAATTACTCTGCAAATAAACTGAATAAAATTAAAAAATGTTTTAAATACAGAAATAAAATTCAAATGAATGTAATCAGTGCTCTTCGTATTTACTTATTCAAAAAGAAATAAATTGAGGATTTAGTTTCGTTTTAGTAATGTGTTTGAAAATTGAAAGTAAACCCAGAAAATATAAAATATATTGCAATTTTTGATTCCCGGATATAAACAAAAAAATAGTTTTTAGTGATTACAGATTTGATTTCCTTATTTCATTGTTACTGAGCGAAAAGCGAAAGTCGCTATTATGATACGTATGGGTCTGTAGGAACCCTTCTACACGTATTTTTCGTTTAATCTTAAAATTTGGAGTGTCGGGATTCCATACAATAACAAAATATCCTTACAGGGTTGCTCGTAATTTGGCCGTTTAGAATAATCTCACGATTTTCATTGAAGGGATACAATTCAGTAGAAAAGAAAACGTAGTTTCAACAAATAAACATTAATTAAATATAACGACAAGAATACAAGCAGTTGATGATCGATTGGAAAGTAATTCAAGGTTCGTAAAAATATTCAACTTGTAAGTAAAAAGTAATTTTTGTTAGGTGTTTTTTAATTTTAGACTTTCTTTTCTTTTTCTGATTTCCAATGTTTATTTTCATTATGGTTTTAAATATTTAGGTTGACAGGGGTCTGCATATGTAATTATCCTTAATTTTTCATTAATGGCCTTCGTCCGGCACGCAACCCGTCATTATAACCCGATCCGGCCCGCGGGGTCGAACGAGTTGCCGAACATTGTAAATGTATTCTCGGATTTCAGTGTTTGGCATTCTGTCCTCTTTTAAGTTATTTCCTATATATTTAAATGTTTGTAATTTTTTTTTTATTTTATTTTTGGTATGTCCGATTTGTAATTCGCATGTTTGGCTGTTGTCGAGAAACATATATTCTGTGAACATTAAAATTGATATTTAATCACTTCTTTTAGCTTTTCTTTACTAGATTCTGTAGGGATTCCTGTAATTTCTTCTTTGTGTCCGCTATGAACACTGGTTAATCTGCATATCTAATATTACTAAGATCGTAGCCGACAATAATAGATCTTGGTAGTATTATTTACCCAGCTCTCCTCACTGAGGCGGGATGTGAGGCAAGGTCGGATTTAACGTGGGGCACCAGACACATACACCTGGTTCAAGGACAAAAATTGCGCTGGCATTGGATTGTTTACCAATCCTCCCTATTTAGGTGGGGGGTGAAGACTCGGGCAGCTGTTCCATGGTAATATTTATTTTCTTCAGCTGCCCGAAGACAGAGACGCAACTGAGAGATGATAAAAATGTACCCCGCATGTACCAATGAAGTATAAATATAAATCTTGGTAGTACTTCGAATTCTTTAAGAATTGCTTCAATGTATATATTGAATAAGTACAGTGAAAAGACATATCATTGTCTTACACCTTTATATTTTTTTTTATTTAACTAAATATTAAATCGAAAGTAAATGGAAAATTAAATGAAAGTTTATATCCATCTTCTGCCTTGTCGCTATAAACGGAACTAATTTCCAAATATAATTATATTTAAACATTTTTAACTTGTAAGGTTTATTTGTAGAATGAGTTGCAATTTATAATTTCCTGAAATAAAATATTTCTGAAAATTGGCAATTCAAACGTTCAGAAAATAACGAATTTAATAAATTTTGCTCATATGACCAAATATGCGAATAGTAAGCTGCCTACACTGGTTGGTACGTGAATTTTTCAACAGCGTCTCGTTGCCTATTTTGCTGGGAAATTTGTTTCTATTAAATCTCAAAACTTGTGCCATTTCGTTATGTTTAAAATCACAAACCAAGAAGAAACAAATATACTTTCCATATCTTATTGAAAAGAGCTCGGAATGAAATTTCAATCAAACGCATCTTTAACGTTAATGCTGACTGCAGGCGGACTTCATATAATTTCCGTGGATAATTGAAAGTTAACAAGTATTTTAATATATTTTATAAGTTTTCTTCCGTGTTTGATTTTTAATTCCGCCTAATTGCATATAAATAATTCAAAACTTACAAAATGGAATTGTTAAGACTCTAAATAATTAGAAGAATTACTCAACAAAACTCCAAGGATCGATAATTCATAAGAAACAGTGAATATGATCATGTTGGAATTCAAGTAAATTAAAATATTAATGCTATATATATATATATATATATATTGCATTTTATTAGAGATTTCAATTTTCTCTAGTTACCCAACACATATATCTTACTAATGTGATATTTTAAGGCTACACACTATTTACATTCTTCGGACTATCGTCCTCATCTTTATCCCCATATTTGTTACATCGTTTCGCCCGTTCTACACTCCGGCTTTCTTCAGGTGCTTGGAATGTCGAACTGAACCCTTTATTTCGCTCACTGTTCTAGTTCGACGTGCTATGTTTAATGGATGTCAGTTAGCAGTTATCGCCTGCTTAATTCCTTCTCCAAGTTCCTCACCGCCTTAAACAGATATTGAACTCATGAGGGAACGCCTTTGTCCACTCTGCCCTCAAGGACACATGGCATAGTGTATAAAGGCCTTGGTTAGATCCAGTGACAGGACACAAAGACTGTGAGTTCAATACCCCGTGAAGGCAGTGGAGAACTTGAAGAGAGGAATTACCAATAGAGAACCGATAACTGACATTCATTAAATATGGCACAAGTAACTAGAACAGTCTACCACAGTGAGCGAAATAAAGCGTTCAGTTCGACATTCAAACCACTTGAAGAAGGCCGGAGCATACAACGGTCGAAACGTTGTAATAAATATGACGACAAAGATGAGGACAATAGTCCGAATAATGTAAATAGTGTACATAATACCTCATCTCAGAAATATAGACAGATACTGAATGTTAAGGCTAGTAAGGTAAAAGATCATAGGTTTAGAATCAAACAAATTAGCCTAGATCTCAGCTGATCATAACTCTACAGATTTACGGCTTATCAATACTTTGTGGGTTATATAAAGCCGACACATACTTTGAGTTATAAGATAAATGTTTTATTTGAATACCGGATTAAGATCTTTTTTAGAATAACAATGATTTTTCCAGATACAAGATCTATTATCAACTCGATAGTTGGTGGTGGGGATGATATGGATTCATGCCTTTCCTTAAGTAGTTTTTTTTCATTACGAATCGCTATTTATTATGCCGACCGCACACCCATGAATGTATTTGGAAGATTTAATAATAAACTCTAAAGACGACCATAAAAGAAGACTCTGTGGTGACTTTTACACGTTAGAGGAAATAAGTTTGCAATATTCATATACAATGCAGTCGTATATATACTAATGTCTCCAACTGCATATTAGTGATGATGCTTTCCTGAATTGAGAAAAAATGTAGGATTATTAGTAGCAGATCATTCAGAGAACCGTTTAGTATAGTAAAACCCTATTTGCAATATGTTAACAAGAAGAAATTTAAGTGAAAATATTATATTTATACTTAGATATTTCTAGGTAACTGCAAAAAGGAACACATAAGATTCAAAATGCATTTTACAAATGGAAAACAAATTCTTCAGGATTTTAATTTCAATTCCATGCTAATTAATTTAAAGTATTATTTTCAATAAGCAAAATACATTGCTGTATCTCAAACATAATTTAAATTGATTATAATAATGTTTTATCAGTAAAATTGTTAAAATTGTCGATATGAAAAAATCTCTCAGCACAACTAGTAAAGGTTATTGAATAAGAAATAACCAAACCGGGTGATGGAAATGAAATGGTAGTCTTCATAACATCAACAAAATACAATACTCGTCAGCGGCGTGAAACAGGTAAACCACTGCTAGTGGTGGACAACTTACACAGCATATTACCCCCCCCCCACTTACAATAGTGTCCAACGTATTTAGGGGGATCGGGACATACATATTAGTGTTCATAGGTACGGTATATAACAACAACATATGTATCTTTATTAACAAATCATTCAAAAATAAAATATAATTTTATCTAACTATATTTAAGGAAGATTAATGATTTAAATTTTAATTAATCTTAAATAAAACAAATACTACTTACTTTTAATCTAAAATATTTCATACACGAAGGTGGTGTTTTTCATGAGGTTTTGACACATGTGTCGATGCCGTAATGTTTGACAGATTTAAGCAAAGGAGTAATAAATTTAATTAAAATTACATGGCGAATACAACATAGACACCTTTTATGAGATAATTCGATTTTCCTTCTTTTACGCTGGTACTCTGTCAAAACTAGAGACCCCAGTCAACTTTATTATTTAATCGATGGAGGCTTGGAGAATAGAAGTATTTTGGACTTCATCGAAGTCGTTGTTAATCCGAACCCAACAGATGAACTCAAAATTTGAATTTGGCTTACCGATGCTACCTGTTGATCTTTACTAAAAAATGTGTCCAATTCACACTGTGCATAATACTATTGTGCTATGTGCATATGTAACTCATGTGGCGTTGCCTGCATATATGCACCTGGTAAATGTTCGGTCGTGATATTACGCCTAAGGTTCTTAAGTATCTATTTTATATTTCCTGAATGGTTATATTTCTGGAGAAAAAAATGCCTACGTTTATTAGCGTCTGTCTATATTTCAGAGATGAGGTAATATGTAAACTATTTGCATTATTCTGACTATTGAACTCACACTCTTTGGGTCCTGTCGCTGGATCTAACCAACGCCTCAAGGACACATGGCACAGTGGATAAAGGCGTTGATTAGATCCAGTGACAGGCCCCAAAGAGTGTGAGTTCAATACTCGGTTAAGGTAGTGGAGAACTTGGAGAGGGGAATTAACAGGAGATAACTGATAACTGACATCCATTAAACATGGCACGTGTAACTAAAACTACCCCAGTGAGCGAAATAAAGGGTTCAGTTCGACATTCTAACCAAATGAAAAAGGCCGAAGCGTACAAACAGCCGAAACGTTGTAATAAATATGGCGACAAAGATGAGGACAATAGTCCGAATAATTTAAATTTATTACCCTATTCGAGTATTTGTTTTTTTTATATATTTGACAATATGATTTATTTTCCTCCACATTGTAGAAAAAAAACAGGCTTCTTTTGTAATCTGTGATGTTAGAAATTTTAAAGTTACTGCATCAAATATTTAGCGCTGTCGTTCGTTTTTGACAGGAAAGGTTTTTGTAGGGCCTCAGTTATATACACTTATGACTTATACTTCTTTTGTAAAGATTGATATATATATATACAGTAACGTCCAAAACTAAGGGACACGATTTAAAACCTAATATGAAAAGCTGAAATTTTGACAACTGGTAGTCGTTATCATCCATAATAACATACTAAAATTTGAATCATTTGCAAAGGATAGAAAAAGAATTATAACAATTATTTATTTATTTTCAAAATAGGATCGTCCAAAAGTAAGGGACAAAGTTGAGAAAAACAATGTAAACAGTATGCTATATTTAAATTTTTTGATTTCCTCTAAAGAATAAGTCTTACTTAGTCATTTGTAATCGTTGCATCAGCCGGCACCATGGCGAAACGCCAAAAACTTGATTACTCTGTGAGACAAGCTATTGTGAAGCTACACAAGGAAAAGCACACCATTAGAGAGATTTCAGAGAAAGTGAAACGTTCCAATAGTGTTCTAGGCAGGGTTGTTAAATCCTACAATGATACTGGCAAAATAGTTAGTGCTTTTAAAACCGGCAGACCCCGCAAAACTTCGGCAAAAGAAGATCGAATAATGCAGCGTATATCATTAAAGGACCGTTTTAAGTCTTGCACAGAAATTAAAAGGGTTATGAATAGTACCTCATGTGTTAATGTGTCAAGACAGACTATTTGTAGACGACTGCAAGAAATAGGGCTATTTAATCGAACCCCAGGGAAGAAACCACTTGTTAGTTCGAAGAATAAGAAGAAGAGATTAGAGTTTGCAAACAGGTATGTAATTTGGACATATGAAAATTGGACAAAAGTATTTTTCAGTGATGAAAGCAAGTTTAATTTATTTGGAAATGATGGAAAAAACAATGTAAAGAGACGTATTGGTGAAAGATTAAGTGCAAAGTGTACTAAGAAAACTGTCAAGTTTGGGGGCGGAAGCGTCATGGTATTTGGAATGTTTTCTAACCAAGGTACAACGCCTCTTGTCCGGTTACAAACTCGTGTAATTGCGCAGATCTATAAAAACATTGTTCAAGATCATGTTGTGCCAATCATACAGAATTCAGGTTTCGATAGGGCTACCTTTATGCAAGATAATGCCCCCATGTCACAAGGCAAAAGGTGGTAATGAGTTACCTTAGCGAGCAAGATTTGGAAATTATGGATTGGCCACCGCAAAGTCCTGACTTAAATCCAATAGAAAATCTTTGGAAGACCTTAGGAGTGAAAGTTATGGAAAGAAATCCCACTAACACGGAGGATTTGTGGGTGAAGCTTCAAGAAGAATGGTCTAAAAATAGTATCGAGGATTTTCAAGAACTGATTCGTTCTTGTAGTCGAAGATGTGCAGCTGTCATTGAGAGCAAGTTCAATATTGATTGTACATGTATTTTTATTGGGTTTTTTTTTTGCCGTTTACATTGTTTTTCTCAATTTTGTCCCTTACTTTTGGACGTTCCAAATTTGAAAATAAATAAATAATTGTTATAATTCTTTTTCTATCCTTTGCAAATGATTCAAATTTTAGTATGTTATTATGGATGATAACCACTACCAGTTGTCAAAATTTCAGCTTTTCACAGTTGTTATTTCTAACAAATATTAGGTTTTAAAATTTTGTCCCTTAGTTTTGGACGCTACTGTATATATTCGATACTGAACCGCGTAACATACTCGAAGCACTAATCCAATTCGATTCCTCGAAAATCCAAGAGCTCTACCATCTGGTATGTATTGATATGTACGTTAAAATTGGATATTTATTTAGCAGTTGTTGGCGTATTAAAAACATTGTGTCCATAGTGATAAAAATTTAGACGAGATAATTATATTTTGTTAAATTATTAATAAATAGATTGGTAAATGTCCATAAATTATTAATGAAGAAATTAGTAATTTATAGCCATTTACTAATCTGTAATCTAATATAACGCGCGGGAAAGCAAAGCAGATTTAAATATTTTTTTTAAGAAATTATCAAATTCATAATTTACACATTTATACAGGTTGTTATCGTTCTGACAAGAAAACAACTACAAAATTTGTTGGAAAGAGCATCAGACTTAACACAGAGGACTACATCGTGTCTTGAGGAGGTAGTGCAGCCTGGATCAAGAGGGTGGCGGCTGAAAGACCATATGTCTAGTTACAAGACTCCGCAACATGCCGCACAAGCAGAAGTACCTAGTCAGGCTGTTAGAAAATTTTTGAAACCAAATCACCCCTTATATCTGGCCAACTCACTTCCAAGACTACAATCCCCTTGATTATTACGTGTGGGACACACAAAATTTCCTTGCAACACCAGAGAAGAAATGAAGGCAAGGAATATGGTAGCATTCACCAACTTAAAAAGAAAACCGTCTAGAAAAGTTGCAGGAGAATCCGAAGTCGTCTGGAGACCCTAGTTGAAGCAAATGGCGATTTTATTGAATTAATTTGCTCTCTAGTATTTGAAGATATTTTTTGTGTAATTCTGGTAAATTTATCTGTTAAAATGAGATGCAAGTAATTTAGACGAAAATTCATCCATCGCACCCTGTATCTCAGAGTGTATCTTACGCATAAAACAGTAAATTAAAATTACTTGTTCTGTCTCCGTTTCAACCGGGCCATTAAAAAGCTTTACTAATGTCCGTTTGAATATTTAATCGTTTAAAGAAACGATAAAAACACATTCAAATGGAGTTGTCAATATTGAATTATTAAAATTTAAAATAAATACCTTAAAATATATTACAATATCTAAGTAGTAACGCATTTTTAAAGGTCTTAGCCAAACTTAGAATATCTAAGCATGCTAAATTTTGATAGAGTTACCGGTTACACCAATAACTCAACAGTCTCGTGACTACTGTGGGTTGAAGTCAATACACTCGTAAAGGTCAGTGAAATAAAATTTCTAATTATCACTCTATAACAGTAACGTTCGATAATGTAATTGTATTACATAGACTTATACAAAAATAACTATGAACAACCCAATTAACTAGAGATTAGATTTTGTGTCTAGTTTTCTAATATTAACTCTACGATTGTTATCAATATGTGTGCAAAAATAGGCAGTAAATCCGTGGCTTAGACTGTGTGGTATTTCCCACTGGCATTGTCGATCTGTGTTATAAACTATATAGGAAAAGTCGAATTTAGAATATTATTTCCAAACAAGTAATTAATTGCTAGTTGGGCGAAAACTCATTCTTGTAATTTTTATGAACGTTTCTTCATAGTAAATGAAATAATTTGAATATCACATGTATTCGTAGAATAATTTTAATTATCAAACAAAACAGTCTGCTTACCAATTGCAGAATATTGCTTAGTAAAATGGAACAAGTTCCTTCATTAGGAGTTGCAATTGTCAAGAAACTTTAATATTTAACCCTGTCAGCCCTTAGTTCCTGAACAATTTTAAGCCTTCTTCCTGAGCTTCTGAGTAAAAATTAGCAAATAATTGGTATGTAATGTTTCATGGTAGATATGAAAATAGTTACAAGTATGTACTCATCGTTCTCCCGGTGGCTGGGCATTAAGTCATACCACTGTTCAACCGGTGGCTAGGTACTCAACACAGATGACTACATCAAGTGTCTTGAGCTGTCATTTTTCTCTACCAACAGTAAAGCGGTGGTCATGTCTCAAAGTGTTAACCTAATTAAATATTTATTTCCATTTTAAATAACTACATCTAAACTTGTATATTTTCGATTGACTTTTTAATGTAAATACATATCTACAGTTGAGTTTTTACCTTAAGTTCGATAACGTTAAATTAGCGGATGATCTAAAAATAATTTAAAATCTGTACTTATATGGGAAAAGAAAGAACGTGAAAATTTTAACGTGTCCATAATAAAACTTCTCAATTTTAATCGTCTTTCCATCAGTATGGCCGATGCTAATCTCCAGGAGAGTGACTCATCTCGCCTTCTCAATTAACGTTTTACACCGACATAAAATGAAAAGATTATATTGAACCAGATGCTAGGTGAGCCGCTAGCAAATATGGTTCATGGGGACGTGCTAGACAATCTTTCTCACCAGAATCTATCTTAAACATTTATAAATTTACCATTCATCCATGTATTGAATATTGCTATCGCATAAGGCTTGGCGCTTCTGCTATTTATTTAGAAATTATTGATAAAATCCAGAGACAAATCTTCAATAATATCGTTATCTCAGCTTCGGTCATTTTCTCAAAGTCATAACGTAGATTCATCGTCCGTTTTCAATAAGTATTTTAATGGTAATTGTTCTGATGAACGTTTCTCTTTGTTACATCGACTTTACGATTTTAAACGCATTTTACAGTTGAAATTGCTAGCTGCAACCGTAAGTTCTATGCTAACAGTTTCTTTTCTCGCCCTTCTCTCTCTTCCGACTTTTGCTTCTGGTTTAACGGTGATCTTTAAAAATGTAAATTGAATGTCAATCATTATCTACTGTCTTTCTGATCACTCTTCTATTGCACTCGCTCCTGAATAAGGTTTCAGTTGTTTAATTCTTACGCAGTCAGTAGTAGTGTCTGTCTTAGTGGTTTTACTGCTTTGCTTGGGGTGAATTTGACTAAAACAAAGTCTGAATTCACGTTAATTTTTTCTTACAGTATAAGTTAATAACCTACTTCTCAAAATATTTTTTTCATTCGTGTTAAAATAATCAGATTCCTGTATGACGATTCTAAAGAAAGGTTTGCTTAAGCTTTTAATCTGATTATAAAAATGAAGCCCCTGTAATGCTGCAAATATGATTACTCAGCAGAAAATTTGTACAAAATGTAACGCGTGGAATGCTATGCATTCATATAAAGTGAATCAAATCGTAATCGAGAATAAATGAGTTGATTAAACTTTTCCGAATTTTAAGTAAGACAAATAGCTTTCTAATAAACGACTTGGATATGCACAAATCTTTGGCATAATACCGTGAAAAATAATCTATTTTCTAATATAAAATGTAGAACAGGATACACAGCAAAAGTCATTCCAGGAAAAAAACACTTGAGACGTTGCAGAAATTGTAACCCTGTACATTAAATCGGATTCTATAGGATTGAAAACTTTAATAAGAAAAACTCTGCCTGAATTCAAATAATATGTTAACTTGTAGCAACACTATTATGAATGACATATTTTAATTATATTATAATAACGATATGAAGCATTTCCAAATATTCATCAATTCATAACAGAGCTGTTGTTTTTATTTTACATCTATTTTTTTTTACGAAGCTTAATGCATTCAATCTCACATTGCCGAACATTTACAAAAGTTCTAATGTTGACCTTTGAAAAAAGAAACGTTAAATTGGATTTATTTTTCTGATCAATGTGTTCCAAATTGTGTTTAAATAAATAGTGCTTTTGAATACAATTTACAAATTTATTTTTTTAATGTCAGGATCTTGGTGTATGTATTCACTGTCGCTCATCTGAAAAAAAAATCAACGGATAGATATGAAAATATAACTGGGAATAATGAATATACATTATCAACAGATTATCAGAAAGATTACTATGTATTTTCGATCGCAAATTAATATAACACTTTATGGAATAAACAAAATAGAAACATTTAACAGAAGTATCCTAACTGCCTTTGGCCATAATCAAAATCTAACAGCAACTACACATTGATTAGCATGAGCGTGATATCACTGGCTATACGCAGCGTACAAGGCATCAAGCAGAATTTTCAGTAATTTTTTTTCTGATTAAAACATGTTTTATGTGACTCATGAAAACTATACATTTTAACAGAAATAATTTACGTTACTCTTAATCAGAGGTTAAATAAAATTTCTATTATAGAATCTTTAGGTAGTAACAACTTTAGCTATCCTCAGTGATTTACATTTTTATTGGATTTATGAATCAAAACTGCAGTTAGCTTCATTCTTTTTACTCATTACACCTTCGTGGAGATAAAATATCCATCAAGAGAAAATGTCTATGTGCATTTTCGCATTTGTATTGATTAAAATTGAAATTTGCCACTAATATTCCGTATATATTTCTTTATATATTAAGAGGTCTTTAAAAGTATTTTTGCTGTCATCGCCTTCGCATATATCCATAAAAAAAAGTAATTTCTGTACTCGATCCTCATTGGTTGCTTTAATATTTTCACTTTTACCCGTGGAATCTACAATCTGATTATATCTGGCTACATGGATATAGATGTTACAAAGTGCACCTGATATGTTTTATTCAAGTATATTAATACATCTCCCACCGCAATTAGTCGATAATTGTCTTGATAAGAACAAGAAGCACATTCTAAAATTGGTAAGAGTATACTGGACGACTATCGCCCGGATGGCACTCCTACACGTTCTTTTGAACAGGAGTAGAGGTTTATATCTTGTTTCCTGTTAAATGTTGTACTTCAGAAGTATGTTCATTTTTTTCACTCCCATTAGTATCTTGTGGCTTAGTGACATTATCACCTTGCTGAGGGTGAATTGACAAAAAGCAAGATAATTTGCATTTGTGCATCGAAGTGATCCGTGCGTAAAGTAAGAGCGTTCGTGAGTAAGGATTTCTGCGTTCGTGTTATGTATCAGGCGACGATCAGTAACGTAGTGTTTTCATAATAAATAGTTTCGTAATGTAATTTGGGGTTAAAATGATAACCCCGAAATCTAAAGATAATATACCCAATATCATTACACAAGTTCTACGACTATATAATTTTTAGATTGTTACGTATTCATAAAATAAAAAAAAAATTGGGGGTGGTGTAAAAAGAGTCATTTGCACAGAAATTCTTCCAAGTTTAATAATTATTATTTTATTTCAATATTGAGAATCCTATCGAAAACTGAAAAGAAAACGCATCGGCCGTCTAATGCCAAAATGAAATTATTTGCATTACGATAGCACAGTGAAAAAAATAAAGAAAATAAATGTAAGGCGCAATTTGAGTGTATTTGCACAGATTATGTGGAATCTTACTTCGCTACAATCCGATTTGTGGTTATTTCTGATATTAAAGTGACATTTTTTTTTTTTTTTTTATCTGATAACAAATATGGAGTTACTCTGTAAAAGTGATTAAAAATAGAGTAGAAAACGTCTTCATCGAGGAAATGAAAAATTAGGAAGATTCAGAATAAGGGATAATTTGAAGATAGTGATTATCTTGAAGGAATTTCTTCCTGAAGAGAAGCAAATGCCCTTCATTTTGATACGAGTTCCATTATTCAACTTGCTCTAAATTCTTTTATAGAATTAGAGTATTTCTAAACATACCCAAGTATTAATTTTAAATATGGATGGACTATGAAATACATGCAAGTTTATTTGTTCATTAAAAATGGCAGTAACAAGTATTTTATTAAATGATATAAAATATAAATCATTATAAAACCTGAAAATATCCACTGACAAATAATTCAAATTGAGAAACGAAAAAGAAATCAAGCGAAAAGTCGAAAACGACGAGAGAATGAAACATATTTGAATATGTTTCACAGCTAAAAAAAAAAAACAAAAACAAAAACATTAGAATGTTTTAGGCTTTCATTTTGACAATATTTTTAATGCTTTCTACAAATTCCACAGATCTTTGAATTCCTTGATGAATTTCTTGTTTTTTTAGTTCATTTTTATCTCTTCTGGCAAGCATGAAAAGAAAATATTAAAGTTAAATCTGAGGAAAGCTTGGTAATTAGAAATCAATAAAAAACGGGATTTAGTTCAATTCAACTGTTAGCGTATCAGAGACAGTTTGTTTTATTAAAAAAAATATATTTCGTTCAGCCTGAAATAAGTTTTCAAGCAAGCGCCTGAATGAATCACAAACACACACACGTACACCGAAGAATCTCCCTGTGGTGATAATATATATATATATATATATATATATATATATATATATATATATATATATATATATATATATGAGAGGGAGAGAGAGAGAGAGAGAGAGAGTTGTATCATCTATATGTTTTTTTGTTGGGAGATAGACCCACATCATTTTGTATATTCTGAAACTGTATTGTCCAGGGTACGTGGATAAATATATGTCATTTGTCATTTTGATCAATTTTTCCCTTTGATATAAATAATATTTTTATTTAAAAAAAAATTGAGTAACATAGATTCAGAAAATTATTGTGGGAGTCTATCTCCAGTAAACTAGGCAGGAGGTAAATAACAAACAGATAGAAGCTACAGCATATATATATATATATATATATATATATATATATATATATATATATATATAAAAGATACTTGTTTCTTCCTCCCATTTATTTCAAAAGAGAGATGTCAAACCATCAGAATTCTACTCATTTATTTAACATTAAGTCATGTGTCAAATGTTTTCAGCTATAGAGATAATGTTTTAAAATAATACACCCACATAGATACGATTATATGTTGTGTTATGTATACTTAAATTCATTTAATATGTTATAATGTGATATGAATGTTCATTATTTTCACGCACATAATAGAATATGGTATGCAAGTATTTGTTTATATATGCGAGTTGGTTTCAGAATGTGTATCGGATGCAAATACTGAATTTCCTTTGAAAAATATTTCGTAAAAATGAAAGGCGCTAGTTCTAGAAACACTTGTCTAATTTTAATGAGATTTAACACTGTGTATCTCAATGGTTCACAGTTCAATATGCTAATAAATTGGTCTGTGTATTATGTATTGTTAAAACTGTATATCGGAAACAAACACACAGTATTAGAATATTCGTGTTTTATTAGTACGCGCACACACACATATATTGTTTAATCAGCAGTCACTTAACATCGCCTGAAGAGATGCGACCTAGTGCCAAAACACGAAAGCTACTGTTTAGCGACTTTTACCTATTTCTGATATGAGAACTCATAATGATTGATTGATATATATATATATATATATATATATATATATATATATATATATATATGTATGTGTATATAAATACTCGTTTGGAAAATCCTCAGAAAGCTCATGTAGATATGTAAAAACAAATCTGTACTCGAGGAAAAACTGGAAATAAAAAAAAGATAGAACAAAAGAAATCCGAACAGGGCGAAATAATCGTCTAGTTCCAGCTTATCCCGAAGATCCGTTTAGGTAAAACCTAGTTTGGTGTTCCTGGCTCGTTAGATATATATATATATATATATATATATATATATATATATATATATATATATATATATATATATATATATGTATGAAAGTATCACAAACACACACACACACACACACATATATATATATATATATATATATATATATATATATATATATATATATGTTTAACAGCTAAATTAACCAAATGATGTAACGGCAGGCACAACTGTCCATCCCACAAAATGTATAATATTTAAAAAGCCAGTAAACTAGTTGAGTTTCTCTTTTTCAGATAAGATATTTAGACATATTGATATTATTTGTCGTAAGAATCACTGAAAAACCCTTTGGGTTATTCAGCCGTAAAGTGAATAGGTTAAAATTGTTTTCTGTCAGCCTCATTACATCTTCCCAACAGAAGGGATAAAGATCATTCAGGTCTTCAGTAATGCTACCAAATCCATATTCTGGCTTTCCTCTTCAAATTTCATTCAACGCCCTTCAAGAGAACGGTGAATAAGTTTCAAAAGCGGGAACAGTTGATAGAGAGACTGGGTCATGTGGTCCAACCAGCAAGAGGAATCATTATTTCCCCATAGAGATAAGAACATTCCTATTATTGAATGTAGTGTCAAACGTGTTAAAAATACCTCCGAGAATTTCAGTAAGATATCTTTCATCATTTCTAAGCTATAACGGTTCAAAGTTTAATCTAACAATTGGACAATTTCCCTGTTACACACACAATATATATATATATATATATATATATATATATATCGTATATTTATATAATATATATATATATATATATATATCGCCCATTTATTAAACTATGAATATACAAAATACTTTTAAAATTGAGAGATTTATTTTTCGGAATTATGGCAATATTTCCCAGGAAAACTATGTTCTTCTGCGCAGATATATACAAACGGTACCTACATGAATGAAATATTCTGAATTTCGAAGACTCAAATTATTGTATATGTTCAAATATTCAATACAAATGCAAACATGATTTTACAGACTGCTTGTATTTGAAAATAATCGTCCGTATCTATCTCAAAACACTTGGCTCTGCACAACAGTAAAAAAAAAGAACAAAAGTTTTGTTGATATTATTATATTACTGCACAGCCTGCAAGAAAAACATACAGACATCTTTGAATTTCACTCAAATAATTTGAAACCCACATATCACATGAAATTTGCAATCATCCACTTAAATAATTGTTCCATGTCAGCACGGCTCAAATGAATAAAATTTTTAAAAAATACACATCAAATTGACTCTTGAATACGCGATATTTGAAAAAGAAAACTGTATGTCATTCATTGAGCATTAGATATAATCCTGTTATCTGTTTCAAATTTTCTTTGATAATGAGTTATGACAGTGTTATATGGGAAATTAAATTGTCATTCTTCGAAAGAACGTTTCAAAGATGACAAAAACAAGAACGTTGAATTGAAATTTCAGTAGTTTCAACATCAAACAATCCTTCTTTTTGATCACGATATCAAAGCAGAAATTTTAAGATGGCTTTAAAGTGATAAATATTAAAATATTGAATAAATTTATATAGATTCTGAAAATCTAATATCCATGAGTCATGCAGAATAGAAGTAGGAGGATTTTGTTCTATATTTTTGTTATTTTTCTGTGTGCTTGTTTGCTCTGTGTCTCTGTGTATGTGTGTGTATGTACATGCTTTTTCTGTATGAAGTGTACCTGTGTAATATGTGGTTCCCAGAGGGAAATAGCAAATGTCTGAAATTAATTTAGTGTCAGTGAAAAAACTTGATCAAAGAAGACTTGATCTGTGACGACCCTTCTTTGTGTTACATCCCTTCAGGACAGAGACAAACAGAACTCTCCCAAAAATCCTATCTATTATGGACCTTAGCAGTTTTTTTTTTTTTCATTTTCCGCCATCCATTCAAGATTGTCAGATAGGTGGTTAACTGTTTTCTCCTTTTCCTTTGCACGCAATATCGTTTGTGAGAGTGAAGATTTCCATTTCGGAGTTTACTATTTACATTATTCGGACTATTGTCATCATCTTTGTCGCCGTATTTATTACAACGTTTCGGCCGTTGTACGCTCCGACCTTCTTCAGATGGTTGGAATGTCGAACTGAACCCTTTATTTCGCTCACTCGGGTAGACTGTTCTAGTTCCACGTGCCATGTCTAATGGATGTCAGTTATCAGTTATCTTCTGTTAATTCCCCTCTTCAAGTTCTCCACAGCTTTAACCAGGTATTGAGCTCCCACTCTCTGGTTCTTGCCCCTGGATCTAACCAACGCCTTTATTCACTGTGCCCTGTGTCTTTGAGGACATATGTGTATGAATTTCTGGGTATTATAAACCTAATGTTTTTCTGCAAACATTTTTTACCCGTGCTCATATTGCAATTTTTGCTGTTATCATCATGTTTTTACCAGAGCTCATATTGCAATTGTTTGTTGTTATTATCGCTTTTCTCTATCACTCCTTATTACTGGTCCCCCTATTGTATTCCTTTCTATGCTTGGCCGGATCAGTAGATTTCTGTCGCCTAGCATATGTGCTGATTCCTTAAGTTTAAAATTTTCCAATGATGTTCTTTGTCTATGATCGCAACCTGATCTTACAGAGGGCGGTGATCTCATTTTTTTTCCATATGTGGTCAGCCACGCCTGATTTTTCCACTTCCCCTTGTATTACAGATTTCTGCTCTTCTTGAAATATAGAGAGATTCGGAATTTATATGTTCTTTTTGTTGCCGTCTTCTTTAAGTCATGGTTTTATGAGCATTCTTCTGTTGAATCTCTATTATCACCAAGATCTTCAATTGATACAAAAGTAAATTTTTCTCACAGTTATTAACCCCCTTCAGTCTTAGTGGATTAGTACCCTTACTTGGGGTGAAATGATTAAAAAAATATAATCAGATGTTGCTATCATAAAAGTACATTACTTTAAAATTATGTTTTATTGTTTTTTTTTTTTTTAATTTTTTAATTTCTTTACTTGTATATGTTTCATTCACAGCAGGAATCACTCTTCTATCCCGGGGAAAATCATTTATTACAAATGCAGATATTAATCTGTATAGAAGGAATATTCTAAGAATCTATTCAAACTTGTGCAAGACACAATTGCTCCCGCTATTCTGCTTATTTACAAGATGTCTGGCTAATCTTTATAATTATTTGTCTAGTTATTCAATGACTATATTATTCCCTGTTTGTTTTTGCATGTATGCATATGTCTATTTCTACCACTGTCTCTTTGTAGGAATGTATATTCTATATAGTTATAAATGTGTTTTCTTGTTCACATGAATTATAAGAATAGTTTTACAGTTATATCCTTACCATTATCGTATCAGTATTGTTCTGAGAGTTATAGCGAAATGGTGTGGTCAAAATCTAGTTTAATATAGATTAAACTAGTTTAGATGTGCCAAAGCTGAAATTAAAATGCCAGACTGTCTGCTAAGTTAAAAATTGATTTATAAAGGGCAAAACGACTGGGAAAATTGTATATGTTTATCCCTGAAGTTGTGAGCAAAAAGCAGCAGAACTCCCGTGTCATTTGTAATAAAATCTTTCGAAAAATACAAAAATAATAACGCAAAATCTTTGACCCTGGCTGTGAGTGGAATATGCTAAACAAATTGCCGGAAATTAGATAACATGCCCGGAATTTGTTAAAAGTTGTCGCAACAGTTGAAAATGAAAGAATATCGAAAAGATTGAAATGATGTATAAAATAAATCAGACCGTGTGCGTAAAATAAAATGTCTAAAAGGATTAAGTCGAGAAAAAAAACGATGAAATAATAACATTGGATTGTATAAATGTAAAGAGGAATTTTAAAGCTTCGAATGTCAAAGTGCTTTGAAAACAAAAGATTTGTGAAATTTACAGCTACCAAAAAGCAGGACAAACCCTTACGTACAACCAAAAATCAAATGGTAAATAGAAATACTTTTGTTTGAAAAAGAAAAACATAAATGAAATCCTTAGAAACGTGCGGATGTCATCGTAGAAATAAGAAACAAAATTATAAAGAAATCTAAGCTGAAAAAAATACGAATTGATGAACTTGTAAGATATTTTACTAAATTCTTTTCGAATGCATGCGACAAAATCTGGGCAAAAATTCAAAAAATAATATCTATTTGCAGAAAGAAAAGTCTGGTTATTAACAAATATACAGAAAAAAACGGTAATAATATACAATGATATGCAACAATTTTCGATATGTAAAAAATCAGTTTGAAATATTTTAAACCTTATAAATCGATTTTAAATCCGCAAATATTTTCTCTGTCATTACTCGTATGTTGTTACGCAGGATGTTGCAAATGAGATTATTTTCTTACAGTTTTCTAGTCCTGTGTCTTGCATTCAATGTATTTTAAACCGTTTTTGGTTTCATGTTTCACAACGTGATTTGGTTTTGCTACTATCAATATTCCCTTGGTTGGTTAGCTTTTCACTTTCAGCAATAAAACATCGATTCATATTTCCTCAAACAATGAACATAAAATAACATAAAAGGTAGTTGGGACTGAAGATGTTGTTACAAATTCATGACGGTCGTCTTCGAGTATAGAATCCAGAGGTTGGCAGTGAATATTTCGGAGACAATAGGAAAGCGTAGTTCAGGTTCGCAGTGGATATTGTAGCAGAGCATAGTTCTTACTTCTGGTATCTTCACCTGACAAGTTGGCACTGGTCATTCTAGTAGGGTAAACAAAGATGGCCGCCTTTATACACGACGGATACAATGTTCTGCGGCTTCTGATTGGTCAACCTTCTATTGGTAGACTATAAAGGGAATTAATTCATTTTGACTAACTCCCTAGTCATATACATTATATACACAAAAAACCGTAACAGATGTTTCTTTTTTTCTTTGAATCTGGAACATACTGTAAAAGTATCACTCTTTATTTTATCCTCTTTAGAATTGCTTTCACAAAGCTTATATTTTTATTTGCCCTTTCGGCTATAGATGTTTTAACTCATTGAATATAAAAATGAATTCTAGCATTATTTCTGGATATAATCCAATTGATAATATAGTAAAACTATTTCAAAATGAATTCTTTAAAATTGCTAACCTTGGTCAAATGGGAAAATGTTAATAACGGTAAATATTTGTGAAGAAATCGGATACCATTCTTTCAACAGTATCTTAAACAACCATCTCACACAATTTTTCACATGTTAGTTTATGACCATTACCTGTTTTCTCTAGTTGTGTAAGCTTGAAAATTTTGTAGTTATCATAATTGAAATAAGTAGAGAGAAATATGTAGAAATGTCTAAAAATTTCTAGATAAAATATAAACCTGAAGAAAGCTGTAAAACATACCATCTGAAACATTAGTACCTCGTAAAAACAGTGAAGATGACTGCGCTAGGAGAAGCACGTTGTGGAATAACAAAATTAAAAAAGCACATCGTTAGACTAACATATTTAATTTTATTACATAGCTTAAGTGTCGAATGAATTGCTCTAGATTATATCTAAGGAATCGTTTGAATGTTAGATGCTAATGAGAAAATGGGATATTGAAACATAGTCATGAAATATCAGTGAATTATGAGGTGATTTGCATATAAATAAGACGTAAAACGAGAAACGACTCAATATGGCATCATTATATTAGCAGTATATTTATCTTGCAGTGAATTGATTTTATGTGACTGCTTATATTAAATTTAAAATATAAAAAAAACATTGAAAGAGAAAGTTTGATTTATGAATTATTTTCAATGGCTACTCTGACAATCGTATCTGGAAATATTAGCCCGAACGCTGACTTTCGACAAACATTATAGTGTATAAATTTCACTTTCAAGATAACGACACGGTTTATAATTATGTTGATCTGTATAAAAAAGGTACATTTTTATACCTTAGGTTTAAAATGCATTTCAATTAATGAAATATTTGTCTAGCTTTTATTTTAGTTTTAATTATTAGATGATTGGATGTATTTAATATTTTTAATGAGCAAACAATTTCATGTATTTCAAACTTTATTTAAATTGATAAAGAAATATTTTTTCTGATTATCAGTAAAAGCGGCAAAATCGTCCCTATTGACAGATCTGTCAACGGCATAATTGTGTTATTGAAAAATATTGCAAAATGAAATATAATTTTCTGAAATGTTATATGAGAATAATAATCAGATTTTTAGTATACTTAATTTGAATTTAAACAAATATTATTTACTTTTATTTTGAAATATCGTGGAAAAGTATTTTCTAACACGGAAGTGTGTGTGTTACGAAAAAAATTATTTTAATCAAATTTGTTTAAAAACTACGGTTTCAAAATAAGCTGATCCATTCCATCATAGAGTGTTTCATTAAATCTGACATTTGTCTGATTTTAAAAGAATTTCCAAATAAATGATTTTTTTTCAAAAAGCGATCAGTTTTCACATACAAATTTAAGGTCACACATTTCGAAGGTTCTAAAAAAGTATAAAAAAATATTATGACTTATGAATTATTTGGTATTTCCTCCTGATAATTACACGCATTTTTTTGACGTTAAAACTCTATTTTATTAAATTTTGGGTATCTACAATAAAATTTGTTAATAAAAATATATTTGAGCCAAACAATATAAGGGAAAACATTCAGTAAAAAAAGAAAATAATCAATCAGCCCCACAATTCCTTGTCAAAAGAAAAAAAAGACACTGACAGAGTAAATTAGTAATAAACGTAAAAGTGATTAATCCACTAAGTAGAGCAAAATCTGAAAAACATAATGAGCCAGAACCTACCTACCAAGGTTTTTATATTACTTAAAATCGGATTTAAAACCGATGCACTGTTTTTATTTATTAAAAAGTGTGTATCGCATCTATAGGCTTGCGCATTCGAAAAATCTTAAATAAAGAATCTTAAAAGGGCTTGCGTTCTTGTTTCTCGGGTTTAGTAGGAATTGTTTCGGCGTGCTGCAGCGTTCAGTCAGGAAAAACTTCACATTAAGTAATGTTTTATTTTCCATTTTTAAGGAAAGATCAGTCTCTTCACTAAGAATATTTTCTAAAAGCTTCGTATCTGTTCAGTTTAGTATCCGAAACGTAAACAAAATTATTTTCTAAAGAATTTATCCTTTTATTTTAAATACGAAATTTATATGACTTCAAACGTTATTATGGCGGATATTTCGTATTTGAAAGATACGCAACATTTTTTTTTTATTAAACTGTGTGCACCCTGTCGATCTGCTTGAAAACATGTCGAATTTTAAATAAAGTCATTAATTCTTCAGAAAATATTTTATTTCCATATCGCATAGGATATGAAGCTTTTGTTAAAATAATCTGAGTGTAGTGACACTGTTTTACTTAAAAGGAAAAAAAAACATGTTTTTTTATTGTCATTTTTTCCAAGTTAGCTAGAAAGAATGCTGAATCAAACGGGCTTTTTCCCTACAGGGTGGATGCTTGCTCGATTTCTGTAATGCGTTTTCTTTACTTATAATTATACATATTTTTGCATGTATATGTACTTTCTTGTTTAATATTTTACTCTTATGGTCAAATAGTCATTAGTATTCTTACTGCTTATTTTATGTATAAATATAAAAATGACACGACACAGCTAGTGTGATAATTCGTACACAAGGAATTGCATATATATTACAGATAAAATTCACTTTACGTATTAGATAGTAAAATGAATAAAAACACTCGTAGACTAATGTGTTGTCAATGAGATCGATGTGAACTGTGATGTGCAGGTGGAATTTTTAGTATCTTATCCAGTTCTGTCTTTGATGGTAGGCTGGGGACCTACCTGCCTGTATAGATATTTCCGTCCACAGTTGGCAATGATTTATGGGTGTATGAACTTTAATTTTAGATATTTGATATGTCAATCTCACTGACCAGTGAATAAGCAATATCTATGTCCGGTAGTTTCAAAGGACCTGCATCGAGACATAGCTGAGGTGTCTATATCAATGTCACCTATAAAATTTCATCCGGATATTAACCGTGTAGTCAGTCCCCAGTGTCAGTCAAAACGAACAAACCCAAGAGAAGTGACAGACGCAGAAGTGAAAGATACTAAAGGAAAAAAAATCGCATACAACAATGTTTTTTTTTTATGTGTCATGTCAGTTCAGGACATGACAGATTTTGGCTTTCCATAATGTCTTGTCTTTCGTTACTCTCATAACATTTCACTTCATGCTATCTTGATTTGTTCCATTTCTGATATATATATATATATATATATATATATATATATATATATATATATATATATATATATATATATATAAACATGTAAATTAGTGTTAAGATCCGGTTCTTTGTACCACGGTGATAGCCCAAGGTAGAACCAATAAAGAAGAACTCGAACACAGGTATGGAATAACACAGACATATTACAAACAGGAATATATACAGGGAAGTAGATGTGTTAGTATGAACAATCAGGTTTAGTAGAGAGAAAAATGTAGTCTCGACCAGTAATTGTCTGAACACGACTCTGTTTCGGATTGCCTCTGACTCGACTCTTGACTCGACTTGAACTACTGACTCGACTGACCCCTTGACTACTCCTGAGGCGCAGCATTTATTAAGTATGGAATAGTCCATTATTATTATTATGAGTAAGATCCCATAACAATTAGTTTACTCGCTATTCCTCAGGCGTATCGTGTTTTGTTTTGTGCGCCTTAAATTTTTGATCACTTTTAACTCACTATTTATCCGAATGATTTAACTTACTCTGTGATTGTAAAGTTAAGTCTCTTTTTATTATCCTTTAAACTATCTCATAGTTTATGTGCTTAGTGTTCTAAATGTCTCTCCGAATAACGTCTCCCTTGCTTCAAGTTTCTTCTTAATCTCTGAAGATTATCCCGCATACCCTGTTCTAAAGCAGATTAATAATTATATAACAGCTGAACAATCGTTTCTTTTGCATTTTTTCCCACCGAAATTTCCCCTCTTTTTTATAATTTACTTTGGATTTCCTTCTAACATTTTCCGCCGTCTGTTACAACATTACCAACCGTGTTCAAATCTCTTAACCTTCTTGATATTAACATCCCTGTTAGTAGATCCCTTTTTTGGTTGTCTCCATTGCTGCATTCGGTGTTCATGCATATAATAGTTAGTCCCTTCTTCTTGCCTTCCTTGAATATTTTATTGAGGAAAAGTTCAGTTTTTTCTTTGGATTTAAAATAAATGCAGAGTCATCAACCTATCTGATGTTACTGGTATCATGTCCTTAGATAAGAAAAAGTTGGTAGATCTTCCATTTCTACGGAACGAAAAAAGATAGACTCACAGACAAATAAAAATTAAAAAAACAAAAAAAAAACAGTAGAATAAGCCACCATATATTTCCATTGTTATGGAGAAAGCTAGTATTAAAAATGTCCCTATTTATAAAAGCCCCGATATTAAGTAAAACGTCTGATTTTCTTTTCCGTTTTGTACCTCCTCTGCGGAACAGAATAATCATAGGTATTGTCCCTGTAGTCGGAGTGTAAGCGAATATCTATTAGGCTAATGTACAATAGCAGTACATCAATATATATATATATATATATATATATATATATATATATATATATATATATGGGGGGTATTCATGTTGTGACAATTTAATTCCCTGAATCATTACAGAATTTCGCTGGCGTAAAGACTTAGTTAAATCTCCAGGTAGATCCATACATATTTCAGCTTTCACTTTAATCAAGTGCAAACCAAAAAAGAGTTTTCGAGTAGCATAAATGTTTTTAAAAAAAATGGTAGCTTTTGCCTTGTGAGACAGAAGAAGCGACCAAAAAAAAAAAGAACAAATGCATATGCGAACAGAGTTCGAAACTTGTTTCGCCCAGGCCGATGATCACGGCTGTGACTGAAAGCAGAAGAACTAGATATAATTAGAGAAAAAAGTGATATCTTAGGGGTTCGCATGTTCATGGCTATAAAAACGAATACGTGCAATCTAGCTTATTCAGTAGAATAGTACTTTGACTGTAAAACTGCCCTCAGAAGTAATCCAGCAACACGTGACAATATTCCTGAAAGTTATTTCGGTAAATGTGTTTCAAGTATCCTTCCAGCAATGGCAGTGTCGTCTGATGCTAAAAATGTTAAACTACGTCGGTTAATAAATTTTGTAACATTAAAGTTAAAAGTAAAATGACATGTAAGTTACACAAAGCATTATTAATTATTCGACATAATCTACGCAATGGACTTCAGCTGATCCATTAATCTCATCATAAAACATTATAAAACATTCACACAAAATTCCAAATCAAATTGCAATAATGAATTGTTTCAGATTATGGACATAATGATATTCTTTACACACACGCACGCACACACACACGCACACACACACACACACACACCCACAAGATGTGAATGGTAAAATATTTAGCTCAACTAATGTGTAACAGTATTTCCAAAGAAAAACAGTATCTTTTTCTTTATTTTTTACAGATTGGATCATTATTCCTGTTTTGGGTAAATATTTAGACAGAAATTCTTAAATGAATTTGGATTGTTAGCAGCTAGCAAATAATTTTCATTTTGGCTTATTTAGCCGTGAACACTGAAGGCAACACCAAACAGTGGCACTCAATTTCATGCTTGAACGCAGTCTTCAGGCCACGTGTTGTGTTTTTGGCTCGACTTTTTATATATGCTGGTCAATGTTACAATATAGGTAGAAAGTTCTAATGTATTATCTTAACGGCTATTATGTGGAAGGTAACGGTTATGTTTTAATTTCTTCTAGATACTCTTGAATAGAAATTATTGTTGATCAAATCCAGTTATTTGTAGCTATGTTAAAATGTTGTTAGCTCTTTATTTATTATTGATTACTTAATTATATATTGTGATTATAATTTTACTACTTTTTTCTATTTATACATGTATTCGTAGTTTGTTATTTTTTTATTATTTACTTTATTTATTTACTTATTTATTTAGAATGGTTTTTATTTTAATTTTCTTGGGTTGTTAAGGTTAAAATATTAGCTTTGTCTAAAATATGTTACATCATCTACATTATTTAAATTATTCGGACTATTATCCTCATCTTTGTTGCCACATGTATCATAACGTTTCGGCCGTTGTACGCTCCGGGCCTCTTCAGATGGTTGGAATGTCGAAATAAACCCTTTATTTCGCTCGCTTGGGTATATTGTTCTAGTTCCACGTGCCATGTCTAATGGATGCCAGTTATTAATTATCTCCTGTTAATTCCATTCTCCAAGTTCTCCACCACCTTAACCAGGTATTGAACTCACACTCTTTGGGTCCTCTCATTGGATCTAACTAATGCCTTTATCAACTGTGCCATATGTTCTTGTGATGAATGTGACAACAAAGATGAGTTCAACAGTTCTAATAATGTAAATAGTGTACATAATACCTCATCTCAGAAATATAGACAGTTACATTATCTGCGTTCTATATATGAAAATATTTTGCATTTTCATGGTGATATTTTAGAAGATATTCATTTTTAATTATCGATTTTTAAGAAACGTGGTATGAATTTATTTGGGGTCTGCATTTTGAGATTAGCTTTAGCCGGTTATTTAATATATATTTTTTCTAGTCCGGTAATGTAATTTTAGCTATTTTTCAATCCAGGCAGATTTTACCGTTTTGGGTTTTATTGTTGTATTCTAATGCTCTTTTCCTTAATTTGCATGATATTTTTGGTGGGATTTGATATTTGTTCATAATTTCCCATATATGTTAAGAAGGCATTGGGCTATTCGCGGAAGTACTATTTATGAAATAGTTGTGTGCGTCGAGTCTCTGTTCCCAGAGTCATTCACTTAATCCTATACATATTTTTTCGGTATCTGCTATTTTTACATTGGCTTGATATATCTTAATTTTTTACAAGCAATTACGATTTAAGGAACATTTGTTCCTTGCTCTGCAGTTACAGGTTACAGTTGGGTTTGTTTTGTGCGGCTGTTTTGTTTGTTAAATTTCTGTTCTGCTTCTTTACTATTTGTGTCAAGTTCTTTATGGAAATGTAGATGGTTTTTCCTGGGTTTTTTTTTGTTGTTGAATGTAAAATGAGTGATATGAGAACAACTTGATGAAGATCGAGAAGTATCCTCGATGTTGTGCTAGTTTTCACATTCCATAGATTGCAATACGTTTTTTTCCACGTCTGGAGTTTGTTGGAACCAATTGTTCGCTCTACAAAATCTCGGTCTAATTTGAATTTGCTACTAATATCTTGCCCAAATCCTTTAACAAATTACAAGACTTGAAATCGCATCAAAATAGAGGCTTACTGAAAGAGTGGTGTGATATAAATTGTTGAGGGGTCCACCCCTTTTTACACAAATGGACTCACCCAGTATATACATATACTACTGCTACGGGAAGACCCGACAGTAGGACGAGAGCAAGACCGAAGAGTTGAGTTGAGTCGAGTCCAGAGTGACAGAGTAAAAGGTTGTAGGTAACCGGAAGAGTGAGGGGTAAGGTAACAGCGTTCTAGGAGTCACAGTGAGTGAGCACGTAGACTCAGTAAGAAGTCATACAGCGATACTTCAATACCAAAGACTGTATATATATTTTGCTATTAACACGTATTCCTGGAACTACTAACCTGAATTACCAGTTTGTATTATTACGTTAATACATTATTTTCCTATATTCATTCCTGGCGTTTGTTATTTATTTGTACCGGATTTCATCCCGGAATCCACAACATAAATGTAATAGGATTTGGTAAAAAGTGAAGAGTATTAAAATAGGGAGGACAAATAAAGATGCACTCTTGTTTGATGTGTTTAGGAATGTGCTGTTCATGTTTTGAGTAATTTATTGATTGATATTTTTTTGCAGCTCATCGACACTTTGTGGAATATTTAAAGTCGAATCATATTTTGCTTTGTAAAAATATTTTTTCTTGCAAGTGAATAGTGCATTAACAATCATTTTAAATTAACAATGATTTTTCCAGATAAAATTCCTACTATTTGGACATAGCTGGTGGGGAATAAATGTAATCCTACGTCCGAGCAACTATCCTATATGTTTCATGAAAAAGCCGTTCTCAGAAAGAACTTTTGTGTGGAACTTCATTATTACAATTTTAATATTGACGAAATCTGTTCCATTTTACTTTGTGGGTGTTTCATGCTGTGTCTTAAATGTAAATTTCTGAACTGGTAAAACAAAAGAATGGGGTTCAAATGAATATTTTTCATCGAAATAGTAGTAGATTAGGAATAGCTTTGCGATATTTTGTCTGTAGGAAAGATGCTGGACCATATTAATAAAACAATCCACACAAGAAAGCATAACGAATTTTGAAGTCTATCAAGATGTTCTGCGGACACAATTAAGAGCAATTGCTTCTTGCACATGATATCATATTTTTTTCTTTACTTATCAGTGTAAATAATTAACTTGTTACAATCTTTATAAGACCTATATTATGTGAAAGTGATTAATATTAAAATTGTTTTGGTAGTAAACTTCATATTTCTATCAATAAAATTGAAGACCTTTAAATCAGGTTGAGACCTCCGGGCACAAGAAGAATTAAGTATTTATTCTTATTTAATGTATATAACAGTTTAAGTTCATAACAATAATAAAAAAAATATCTAACAGAATTTTCTTTTTTTATAGACAATGTCTCTTATAAAAGAAAATAACGTAACAAACTGTGTGGAAGAAAACTTAATAAATAAAGAGTCGATTCATCGAAATCTCTATGTAGCCAGCAAGACAGATAAATGTGGACCAAATCCCAGTTGCATGTTAGAAGACGCCACAAGCAGCATCATCGATTCCATAGATAATTGCATCGCAAGCAATCAGTGTGCATCGGAGGGAGCGGATATAAATGTACAGAAGCCCCTTGTTTTGCATCGCGGGTCACTTATTTCCTTCATTTCCGTTTTCATTTGGTATCTGCTAACACAAAGAAAAGACTGATGATCCACAAAGCCAGTGCAGCCAAAGCAAAGCTGGTTAAGCTATGTAGTTATTGAAAACGTGACAGAAATAAAACTGTTGATTGACACACGGAACTTTATTTCACTCCTCTCACGATTAGAAGAAATCCAAAACGGCGTCACAAAATTCCTTCACAATGCACACACACACACACACATATATATATATATATATATATATATATATATATATATATATATATATATATATATATATATATATATATATGGAGGGGTATGTAAAAGAGAGAGGAAGATGAAATACACAGAGATACGCACACACCGGATGTAACAGCAAAATTGTCTAAATCGTTTAAAAGCAAAATTGTCCATTTGTTAGATAAAGTTTTAACCGTTGTATCTTAGAAATGATTAAATGTACCTTACTGAAATTTTCCGAGGTTTTTATAACTCTATTAGACTCTATTTTAATCATTACGAATGTATAATTACTCTCCAGGTTTAACAAAGGATTTCTGATGAAATCGATCATTAACCAAAATGACATGTTCATCATTAATTAATCATAGTTAAGGACTGAATCCTTGAAGGATTGAAATTAAGTACAATATATATATATATATATATATATATATATATATATATATATATATATATATATATATATATATATATTTCCTGTATTCCAGTACAATTTTCCAACTTATTCAAGATGATCTTTGCCGCCCTCAGAATCTTTTTTTTTTACTTTTCGTACTATTTCCTTTTCAAGTCTATTTGCATTACTGTGTGGATTGTTATAGCTGGAAATCCACTCTGACGTGCCAACCTTCTTATGGATTGAGGTAGATCTTTTAAAATTGATCACTTTAGATTTAAGGTGAACTATTGATCCCTCTTCCTGTTTTCACGTCCTGATAATTTTTCCACTCTACTCTTCCTTCTTTTTTAAACTTATAAACTGTTCGCTTGATGGCTCTTGAATGGACTTTGAAGATGGAAGCCATACTATGAATTTTGGTAACATTACTGAAGGCATGAATGATCTTTCGTCTCTCACAGTTGCTTAGCTGGGAAGACAGTAAGGCTGACATAAAACGATTTTAACCTATTCTCTTTCCAGCTGAATAAGTCAAGGGGTTAACTAGTATCATGTATACAGATATATAGGTGAGCGTAAACATCTCACCAATTGTATTTGTATCTTTACGAAATCCCAATATTTTATTTAAAATGTCTGCTTCCCAGTATGCAACTCATATCCCATTGGCATTCCTTTGTTTAAATAATTATTTCTATATTCAATTTTGAAAAAGCACTTTTTCTAAGTAGTGATATATCACTCTTTTTAAAATGTATTCTAATACGAATAAGCGTTTTTGTACGAAAAGTTAAATTGCTTAGTTATTTCATAAACGTATTTCCTCATAATTAATATTTTCAGAACAGACTGAGAGTAAACGTAATTATACAATATATAATGTGCATTAACCAATTTAAATATTGTACACTATAATTTGAGTATCTATAACATTTAATTGTATAAGTGTTAAATATTTATTTTTATATTATTTTAAGTGTTATATATATATATATTATAAGTATTTTTATACAAGTGTGTTTTATATATTTTCATATTGTTTTAAGTGTTATTATATTAATTATTAAATACTTATTTTTCAACGATGTGTATAGAAAAGTATAATACAATTTTAATCGAGTTAACTGGCTTCAAAACAGAATTATATCCACGCTTAACCTATTAATTAAAATAAAATATATATATATATATATATATATATATATATATATATATATATATATATATATATATATATATATATATATATATATATATATATATATATATATATATATATATATATATATATATATATATTTAAGTGAAGCATGCAACTTATAAATTGTAGATATCAAAATCAGGCAAATACAATATAACTATCTGAGAAGTGTTTTAACAAAGAACGGAGAATCCATCACAGAAATACGAAGGCGTATTGGGATAGCGAAGTATAAAATGAAGTAAAATATTACTAAACAAGAATATTTCGTTCAAAACAAAGAAAAGATTACTGAACTATTATTACACCAATATGGCAGCGAATGCTGGGCAATATCCTTAGAGATGAACGATAGACTTGAAGTAACAGAAATATAATTTTATAAAAAGATTTAAGGATACTAAGAATACTACAGACCAAACATGAGAGGAAATAAAGAGGAAAGCGGGACTAGAAAATATGATACGCATAGGACAAGGAGAGGCAAGAGTAATAGAGGACAATATGGTATAACCTACATATCGAGCTTGAGAAAATGAATTATTGACCCGGGATTAGGAGACATAAATAATGACACATAATTATTAAGATGTACTCAAGAAAGGAAATTGGGGAAAGCCATGGTCACTAACATTCTGAATGGTGACATTATATAAAAGTAGAAAGATCTTCAATTATTTTAATACGTGTATGCGTTTATAACTGCGGTAAGACACCTACATTCAGTATATAAAATAATTGTCTTCACATATATATATTGAATTCGGAATTAGGGCAGTTTTCAGGATCAGATTTTAGGACATGAAAACTCTCAAATATATAAATATCTATTAAGTTCATGATACTAATTTACCCTAGATTTCATAAACGAGAAAAATATCCTAAAAACAAAGTGAACTATAGTTTTCTTTTCATACCTGGAAAAAAAATTATTAATTTTTGTCATTTCTTCTTTACATCTCTTTCATAAACATATTTGTTCTTTTGCCGTCATTAATTACAACGAATGACAATCATAAACTCATCAAAAGAACTTTCTACGAAGATCACATCGCGATTAACAACAAACGGGAATAGATGAGGAACATTGATTACAATATCAACGAAAATTGGCGGTAAAAGAGAATGCCACACAATTAGGAGGTTTCCAAAACAAATATCTGAAATTAATTATCGTATGCGTATCCTTAATCACAGATGATTAACTCTGAATTATCAATGAGATATTTACGAAAACAACACCAATTTAAATATACATATATGAATAAAGAAGAAAGATAATTATATATATATATGTATTATTTTCTTCCTTCTTTATTGTTGAAGCTTGAATAAGCATGGAATAATAATAATACAACACAAAATGTACGTAACAAAATGTATTGAAACAATGAAAAAAGGTACACAATATTTACAGGTAGTTTTGGTATATTCTTGGGAAGACTGTTCCTGCAGAATGGGTTGACTAAGTCGCAGTCGGGCAGAGTCTCTGGATTCGATCTCTTAATCTTATTATTTATTGCACATATGTACAAATGTGGCACAAGGCCGAAAAGGGGATTGGGGTGAAGGACGGTCATCACTAGTCTTAGATTAAACTTAGCTAGCCACAATCACTGACCCTATCATACAGAACAATATTCCTTTCACCAAAACAACACATTTATCCATACCTTTCTTACTACAAACACCAAAATGCCTCTCTGACTCCATGAAAAAAACCTAAATAATCCCCTTATGTACAAAATGTTTGTCTGTGGGGGAGGGGCATAAAAACAACAACTTTTAAAAATGAACCCCAATGAATATATACAAAAATGACAAAATATATTTACAAGAAACCAAATAAAATTAGAGTTAGTAATAAAACCCCCACAAACTCTTGAATGTGGCAGAAATATCAGTTAACTGGACGAAATCGATGCGGGACTTATGAAAATAAGGCCACACTCATTCATCCCAAGCACTCACACAGGCACACACTCATTTATACACAACAACAAGTACGAAAAACACACACACGAAACGAAAGGCGCCCCACATCTACCAGAGAACTGACATTACTGACCACCTAAAAAAACGAGGGAGGGATGGGGAGTTAAACTAAAGGAAAAAAAAAAGGGACAGAAATAAAAGGGGACCAATGAGCAAATACACCTTAGCTAAGTTTACCAGAATAGAAAAAACTAAAAGAAAAATACAAAAAACCTAATCTAACCTAACTCCGGGATGGGTTGCCTATGTTCAACCCAGGAAAACAATATCCTTAATGCCTAACCGGCATCCAAATGCCACTCAAGGTCAGCCCTTTTACTCGGCACATTCGCGCAAGAATCACCCACCTTTTGCTGAATTCCGATGAGGTGAGCTGCCCTTTCCGTCCTGATCTTGACTTTAAGCTGATGCTTAAAGAACAAGATCAGTTGGGAAGAAGTGAACTTCTCGCCCTCATGGAATCCCTTCTGACGCGTCGTCCAAATCACGACTCTCATAACCCCTAGTAAGCAACAGAACACATAGTGTTCAGCCTTCGTCATCTGCGGCACCACATTGCTACAAACAGAACTGGCATCCAGGACAAAAACCTTTCCATGCAGCATGCGAACCATGAGGCCCTCAAGAAACTTGCACAACGGCACTACCACCCTGCACTGAAAGAAGGCGTGACCAATAGTCTCGACTTCCCCCCGTACAGCGACGACAGTTTGGACTATTCTCCAAGCCTGCTGAACAAAGTCTCTTGCTGACCCAGAGGGCTTTACGAATCACCAGCCAGGTGAGTGATGCCTCATCGTTATTGAGACATTTCAACCCGGGCGCCCAAGGCCATATCGAGCGAGCCTCCTGCTTCGTAAGACCGAGCTCGCCAATCAGATCATCTTGAACGGACCCCTAACTAAAACTTGATATAATGCCTTGCGAGACAACGCCTGGGCGTTGGAGAGACCATCCGAAACCCGTAAGAGGAGCTTCAGAGCGCGACGACATTCACGATAAAAAGGGCACTCGGCACGTGGTAAACGGCCGGCCTCTTGTTCGCACGAGTGCACACTTTTCAGGGATGGAAAATGTTTCTGGACGTCTTCTTTCCAAAAGGCACCCTCCTCATTCGACCCACGACACATTCGGTCTAAAAAGGTAATGCGAAGCATATATTGACGGATCTCAATGCTAGGCATCCCCAGACCGCCCTCAGAGGGATGGAGGCAACAGACCTCGCGAGATACCATAGGGGCCTTGCCTCTCCACAAGAAAGAGAACAAGGTCCTGACTAATTGCATTAGTCGGGCATACGGGAGTGGAAGCACAGAGAGTCGGTAGAGGAGGATCGGATAGATGTGTGAAACACATACTTCCGCCCTTCCCTTCAGGGAAAGTCTCCTCCGAGACCACAGATTAACCGCGATCTCGGCCTTCCCTTGTACCTCCGACCAGTTCATTTCCAACTGGAGATCAGGACCGAACCAGACGCCGAGTATCTTGATCGGCCCATCCGTCCAGAGGAAAGGTCCGGGAAGAGAAACTCCTTCCACGCACCCAACCGCAAGCCCACAGACTTATCACGGTTGATCCTGGCCCCTGTCACCATCTCATACCCACTTATTTCTTTGCTGACTTCGTCAATCTCGGCTCTGCTCGACACAAGAGCCGAAACGTCGTCAGCATAGGCAGAATACCTGGCCGAGGTGGTAGCGCCAGGCAGGGTAATTCCGCGCAGGACCGGATTCGCCTTTAACTTGCGAAGGAATGGTTCCAACGCAAGAACGTAAAGCAAGGGCGATAGCGGACAACCTTGACGAATGGAGCGAGACAATACGAAAGGCTCCGACCTTACCCCATTCACTTCCACCAGCGCACCGGGGTCGCATACAAGAGCCGGATCCAGGAGCGAAAGTCGGCTCCGAAACCGGCCGCCGACAGGACAGCCTCCAGAAACCGATGGTCAACCCTATCGAAGGCCTTGGACTGATCTAAATTGATCAGCGCGGCTTCACTGTCGACTTGTTCTAAGATCAAGCGTACCATATGAAGGTTATCCTGAATCGTCCTGCCCTTCACAGCACAAGTCTGTTCAGGGCCAATCAGACGAGACAGGACAAGCTGCAAACGGTTGGCTAAGATCTTCGCCAAAATCTTTAAGTCAGTATTTAACATCGTCAAAGGGCGAAAGTTCCCTAACCCATCCCCACCGTTCTTGTCCTTACGCAACAACTTGATCACACCCCTGGTGAAGCGTCGAGGTAAAGACCCTGCCTCATCCAGTGGTTGTAAATCAGCTGCAGCAAAGGAACAAAAACGGGCGACAGCCTCAAAGTACACTTCGTAGGGAAGTCCATCTAGTCCCGGAGACTTATCCAGGCCAACCTGCTTCAGCGCATCCCAGATTTCCGACTCTGTTATGGGACCCTCGCACCTAGCCGCTTCAGCTGCCTCAAGGCAGGGAAAGTCAGCCAAATAGGCATCGAACTGAGCAGAGCTCAGACCGGGCTCCCTGGTGAAAAGATCCTGAAAATAAAGCCGAAAGGCCTCGCATATGCCCGCGCTTGTAGTCACGGTCCGCTTATCCGGCAATGTGACGCACGCTATATGTCGCTTAGCCGCGTTCCGATTTTCCTCTGCACGCAATTCTGCGGCCATATTCGTCGCCTCAGAAGACATTCTTTTAGCCTAGCCCTAACTACCAGAGCTTGATCCTTCTTGATAAGCAAGGAGGCCAACTCTGCCTTAGCTAAGACTATGTCCCCACTAACACGGGATTTGACGGCCCGATCAACTTTATCTTCTAAAGCCGTTTGCGCCGCTAGTCTATCTAGATTGAGTCGACGACTAAAATCGGCAGCAAACGTTCTAATTTTTGATTTTAATTTTCCCCACCAGGCGTTACCCACAACCGCCCCCGTCAATTCCCTCTGAATCATTAGTAGCAGCTGGTCCCGGAAATCCTGTTCACCGAAAAGTGAACAGTTAAATTTCCAGTAACCAGCCAATCTAACCTTAGGCTTATCTAAGTTTACACGGACCCGGACAAGCCTATGATCCGTGTAAACTATATAATGGAAACTTGGACACTCTAAGAGCCCTACGTCGACTCTCCTAACTAACACTCGGTCCAGGTAGCTCGCAAGCGAGCCACTAGCCGAGTTGCCACTAGTTGTCCAAGTCCATGCTACCTCCTGAGGGTGCTCATTCCGGTACTTATCGACAAGATCAAACCTGTCGATAAAGTCCCGAAATGCCTTCACATCAGGATTTTTAGTACCCGGTTTTTACCTATACGATCTATCTCAGGGTCAAGGACGGCATTCCAATCCCCCGCTAAGACTACCCGACGAGAAGTCGTCAAAAACGGCTCGATCTGCCGAAACAAAGCAGGCCGCTCAGCATGAACATTGGGCGCATAAACCCCAATGAGACGTAAAGCCTTATCCTTTATAGTAACATCCAGCACGCAAAGCCTGCCCGCCGGATCTGCGAAGACAAGGAACATGCAGCCTCCAAAGACTTGCTCACTAGCCAAGAGACACCCCTCGAACGACCATCAAAACATGCTGAAAAAAGGGCGAACCCTTAGACAGTATATCCTCACGGTCATGAGAAGAAAAATGGGTCTCTTGCACACAACAAACATTCACCCCGAGGCGCTGAAGGTCACGAGAGAGCCTCGCCCTGCGAGACTCGGACCTCAGGCCCCGCACATTTAACGTAGCTAACCAGAGAGACATGAGAAGTCCGATTAGGGTTGCTTACCAGCATTAAACATGGCCGGGGTAAGGATACCGACCGCGTCTCCCATAGACCCATGGCCCATCTCATTCTTGATGGTGCCGTCTTGGGAGATACCGCCGATATCCCAGGGGAAGGTCAATTTAAGAGCTCTATACAGGGATGGGTGAACTAAAACGGGGACCCTCCCTGCACAGAACTGTTGTAATTTTTTAATTTGTCGTTTTCGACTATGGCGATGGGCAAAGCCATCTTACAGGCATTTACAGCTTCCTCCACCATCGCCCAAGTTTGATTGGCCGCAGGTCCTGACCCTAATAACTGTCAGGACCCTCTGGGCATTTGGGAAGTTTTAGGCTCCTCAATGTCAAGGTCGGCAAACTGTTTAATTGAGAGCAGGAACTTCAAGTCTTTCACCCTGTTACTATAGTCCCGGGCTCTTTCGGCCTGGGCAGGGGAAATACGGCATACCTCCTCTCCTGTGTTGAAAATAAATCTTTTCTTTCTTTCTTTTTTTTCTTCTTTTTGTGTTGGGCTTCTTTGCCGCTTGGGAGCAGGAGGAGGCATCTCGGCATTTTTGCCGGTGAGATTGCTTGGGGGTATGAAAGGGGGTGGGTTTTTGTTTAACGGGGAAGGAGTGGGAGTGTTCATGGGGGTATAAAAAGATCTATGCCTATAGGGGCTGGGATCTCTACTGGTGGGTTTGGCCTTTGATGGTGAAATAGCAGGCGATGAAGGGGTTGTTTCTTCGGAGAAGGGCGGGTCTACTAGAGGACGTAGAAGGGATTGGGTCTTTTCTTTCTGAATCCAGTCTCTTTTTTTAATTCTTTTTAATTTCCGATTTTTCATAACCGGGGTCGAATCTCTTTTTTTTTTTCTTCAAATGATTCTTCAGAGGCCGGGGCATCGCCCTTAACGTTGTTAGAGGGAGGGGGCTGTATGTGCCTTTCTTCCTAGGGGCTTCAGGGGACTGAGGACCCGCTGTCCGGCGCTTCCTCTGGCCTTACCAGCAACCAGCCATTCCCCTCCCCCTTCTCCACAACTGCACCGGCAGCGGGCGAAGGCTCTTTGGGGAATGTGGCTTTCGATGTTGCGCCGACCGGAGGATTAACCGACCCGGTCCCGGAGGCTGGTACGCCCATTACAGGCGAGGCGGAATTTAGAGACGCGGTCAGAGGGGATCTTGGGTAACTGGCGCTTGACTTCCAGAGGCCTTCTTCTCTGGGCAGGAGGAGGAGAGATGACCAGTCACCCACACCTCCAGCATACCGGTCTTCGACCCGTCACAATGACCGGTAATTTCAAGACGCCAACATCCAGACAGTTGGGGATGGAGCGGAAGGCTTTCTCGTCCAACATGATGTCAAAGCTCCACCCCCGCTCAGGCTATCACAGGAAGCTCCCAGAATTTCGCCATACTGAGAGAAGAACGCCGCGAGATGTTCCCCGATAACCTGAGGAGGGACCTCGTATACCGTTACCCTGGTCTTACGTCGGCCTTCGTACTCTGTACGCAGTATTATTTCTTTGTTAATAAGCTCACGGCTAGCCGCGGCGACGCAATCTTCTGATGTGGGCAACAGTACGTCCCATTAAAAAATTTAGCACCCTTAACTATTCTAAGGGGCTTGAACCCGAAGGATTCCAATGCTTTTAACACTGTGTTTTTCGTCGAGCGACAAATTTTGCGCGTACGCTTGTCCACGACGAAAACCGACACTATTCTTTTGTCAATTTTTTTTCAATTCTTGGGGTCTTCCAAAAGTCCACCTTCTACAACAAGATGTGCGTAACTTTTGGCACGCTCCAAGAACTCCGCTAAATTGATAATGCACTTTGGAGGGGACGACCAACAAGAGGGCGATTCCCCGGCCTCAGGCTCAGTTTGCGGTTTTTTTCTGGAATCTGTACTTTTTTCTTTAATTTGGCCATTATTGGCCTCCATAGGTGAGTCCTTTTCATTATTGCCATTTTCGGCTTCCGTAGAAATATTATTATTTTTTTCTTTTTCATTTTCTTTTTCCCCAGCAGCATCAATGTTGCTAGGGGAAGTAGTTTCCAGCGCAGGAAATTCCTCTAAGTTATCTTTGTCCGGGGGATCTTTCTTAGTTGGATTAAAAAGGTGTTTGCGTATAGCCTTTTTAGGCTTTTTTTTTATGGCCAAAAAAGAGGGTGGCTTTTTTTCCTTTTTCTTCTCCATAATTAAATAATAAGGAAGGGGAGGGGTAAATACGGGTGGGGAAACCGCCTTGTAGGCGGAGTGAGGGAGAAAAACAAATAAAAGGGGAGGGTAAAAAGGTTTTGCTTAACAACAATTTAAACAGACAATAATACAGAAGGACGTGTGCAAAAAAAAATATAACCACAAATGTAAACAGGTAAAACAAATGGACAGACGAGAAAATGTGAACAAGGTTCACAAAGACGAAGAAAGAACTTAATTACAAGTACAACAGACAAGCAAGCTACAAATTAAAAACTAATAAATATAAACGGAGAAAAAAAGAAAACGCAATACGTACGAAACACAAAAAAGTTACAAATTACAAAATGGCTGCCGCTAAAAACCGGTCAACCCAATAACGTTAAAAAAGAGGAGGGACAGAAATTACAAACAAATATTATAAACACGTAGACTTTTTTTTTTTTTTTTTTTAAACGGGTAACACAGAAATAATTAACACGTAAAAAATAAAAAGGTTAAACGAGAAACGAAAAAATAAACAGAAAAACTCCGGGATGTGGGTACTGAAAAAAAAAGACTTAACACGGAAAAAGCAAAACGTAAATAAAAATCAAAACAGAAATAATTAATAAAAAAAAGAAGTAACGGTTAAAAGGGAAAGGAAATGAAAAGGAAAAAACAAAAGGTCAAAATAAGAAAGTTCGAAAAAATGACAAATTTAACAAAAGAGTCAAAAAACTTAACTAAATTAAGGCAGTCTGAAAAGTTGAAAAAATAGTCCTTTGGTAGACAGCAAATATGTCTAGCACCGGTCAGGAGAAGAAGAAGCGGTGTAAACGCAAAAAAAAGATCGCTTAATCTTATTATTTATTGCACATATGTACAAATGTGGCACAAGGCCGAAAAGGGGATTGGGGTGAAGGACGGTCATCACTAGTCTTAGATTAAACTTAGCTAGCCACAATCACTGACCCTATCATACAGAACAATATTCCTTTCACCAAAACAACACATTTATCCATACCTTTCTTACTACAAACACCAAAATGCCTCTCTGACTCCATGAAAAAACCTAAATAATCCCCTTATGTACAAAATATTTGTCTGTGGGGGGAGGGGCATAAAAAACAACAACTTTTAAAAATGAACCCCAATGAATATATACAAAATGACAAAATATATTTACAAGAAACCAAATAAAATTAGTGTTAGTAATAAAACCCCCCACAAACTCTTGAATGTGGCAGAAATATCAGTTAACTGGACGAAATCGATGCGGGACTTATGAAAATAAAGCCACACTCATTCATCCCAAGCACTCACACAGGCACACACTCATTTATACACAACAACAAGTACGAAAAACACACACGAAAACGAAAGGCGCCCCACATCTACCAGAGAACTGACATTACTGACCACCTAAAAAACGAGGGAGGGGATGGGGAGTTAAACTAAAGGAAGAAAAAAAAAGGGGACAGAAATAAAAGGGGACCAATGAGCAAATACACCTTAGCTAAGTTTACCAGAATAGAAAAACTAAAAGAAAAAATACAAAAAACCTAATCTAACCTAACTCCGGGATGGGTTGCCTATGTTCAACCCAGGAAAACAATATCCTTAATGCCTAACCGGCATCCAAATGCCACTCAAGGTCAGCCCCTTTTACTCGGCACATTCGCGCAAGAATCACCCACCTTTTGCTGAATTCCGATGAGGTGAGCCGCCGTTTTCCGTCCTGATCTTGACTTTAAGCTGATGCTTAAAGAACAAGATCAGTTGGGAAGAAGTGAACTTCTCGCCCTCATGGAATCCTTCTGACGCGTCGTCCAAATCACGACTCTCATAACCCCTAGTAAGCAACAGAACACATAGTGTTCAGCCTTCGTCATCTGCGGCACCACATTGCTACAAACAGCTCTGGCATCCAGGACAAAAACCTTTCCATGCAGCATGCGAACCATGAGGCCCTCAAGAAACTTGCACAACGGCACTACCACCCTGCACTGAAAGAAGGCGTGACCAATAGTCTCGACTTCCCCGTACAGCGACGACAGTTTGGACAATTCTCCAAGCCTGCTGAACAAAGTCTCTTGCTGACCCAGAGGGCTTTTACGAATCACCAGCCAGGTGAGTGATGCCTCATCGTTATTGAGACATTTCAACCCGGGCGCCCAAGGCCATATCGAGCGAGCCTCCCGCTTCGTAAGACCGAGCTCGCCAATCAGATCATCTTGTACGGACCCCCTAACTAAAACTTGATATAATGCCTTGCGAGACAACGCCTGGGCGTTGGAGAGACCATCCGAAACCCGTAAGAGGAGCTTCAGAGCGCGACGACATTCACGATAAAAAGAGCACTCGGCACGTGGTAAACGGCCGGCCTCTTGTTCGCACGAGTGCACACTTTTCAGGGATGGAAAATGTTTCTGGACGTCTTCTTTCCAAAAGGCACCCTCCTCATTCGACCCACGACACATTCGGTCTAAAAAAGTAATGCGAAGCATATATTGACGGATCTCAATGCTAGGCATCCCCAGACCGCCCTCAGAGGGATGGAGGCAACAGACCTCGCGAGATACCATAGGGGCCTTGCCTCTCCACAAGAAAGAGAACAAGGTCCTGACTAATTGCATTAGTCGGGCATACGGGAGTGGAAGCACAGAGAGTCGGTAGAGGAGGATCGGATAGATGTGAAACACATACTTCCGCCCTTCCCTTCAGGAAAGTCTCCTCCGAGACCACACAGATTAACCGCGATCTCGGCCTTCCCTTGTACCTCCGACCAGTTCATTTCAACTGGAGATCAGGACCGAACCAGACGCCGAGTATCTTGATCGGCCCATCCGTCCAGAGGAAAGGTCCGGGAAGAGAAACTCCCTTCCACGCACCCAACCGCAAGCCCACAGACTTATCACGGTTGATCCTGGCCCCCGTCACCATCTCATACCCACTTATTTCTTTGCTGACTTCGTCAATCTCGGCTCTGCTCGACACAAGAGCCGAAACGTCGTCAGCATAGGCAGAATACCTGGCCGAGGTGGTAGCGCCAGGCAGGGTAATTCCGCGCAGGACCGGATTCGCCTTTAACTTGCGAAGGAATGGTTCCAACGCAAGAACGTAAAGCAAGGGCGATAGCGGACAACCTTGACGAATGGAGCGAGACAATACGAAAGGCCCGACCTTACCCCATTCACTTCCACCAGCGCACCGGGGGGTCGCATACAAGAGCCGGATCCAGGAGCGAAAGTCGGCTCCGAAACCGGCCGCCGACAGGACAGCCTCCAGAAACCGATGGTCAACCCCTATCGAAGGCCTTGGACTGATCTAAATTGATCAGCGCGGCTTCACTGTCGACTTGTTCTAAGATCAAGCGTACCATATGAAGGTTATCCTGAATCGTCCTGCCCTTCACAGCACAAGTCTGTTCGGGGCCAATCAGACGAGACAGGACAAGCTGCAAACGGTTGGCTAAGATCTTCGCCAAAATCTTTAAGTCAGTATTTAACATCGTCAAAGGGCGAAAGTTCCCTAACCCATCCCCACCGTTCTTGTCCTTACGCAACAACTTGATCACACCCCTGGTGAAGCGTCGAGGTAAAGACCCCTGCCTCATCCAGTGGTTGTAAATCAGCTGCAGCAAAGGAACAAAAACGGGCGACAGCCTCAAAACTACACTTCGTGGGAAGTCCATCTAGTCCCGGAGACTTATCCAGGCCAACCTGCTTCAGCGCATCCCAGATTTCCGACTCTGTTATGGGACCCTCGCACCTAGCCGCTTCAGCTGCCTCAAGGCAGGAAAGTCAGCCAAATAGGCATCGAACTGAGCAGAGCTCAGACCGGGCTCCCCAGGTGAAAAGATCCTGAAAATAAAGCCGAAAGGGCCTCGCATATGCCCGCGCTTGTAGTCACGGTCCGCTTATCCGGCAATGTGACGCACGCTATATGTCGCTTAGCCGCGTTCCGATTTTCCTCTGCACGCAATTCTGCGGCCATATTCGTCGCCTCAGAAGACATTCTCTTTTAGCCTAGCCCTAACTACCAGAGCTTGATCCTTCTTGATAAGCAAGGAGGCCAACTCTGCCTTAGCTAAGACTATGTCCCCACTAACACGGGATTTGACGGCCCGATCAACTTTATCTTCTAATGCCGTTTGCGCCGCTAGTCTATCTAGATTGAGTCGACGACTAAAATCGGCAGCAAACGTTCTAATTTTTGATTTTAATTTTCCCCCACCAGGCGTTACCCACAACCGCCCCCGTCAATTCCCTCTGAATCATTAGTAGCAGCTGGTCCCGGAAATCCTGTTCACCGAAAAAGTGAACAGTTAAATTTCCAGTAACCAGCCAATCTAACCTTAAACTTATCTAAGTTTACACGGACCCGGACAAGCCTATGATCCGTGTAAACTATATAATGGAAACTTGGACACTCTAAGAGCCCTACGTCGACTCTCCTAACTAACACTCGGTCCAGGTAGCTCGCAAGCGAGCCACTGGCCGAGTTGCCACTAGTTGTCCAAGTCCATGCTACCTCCTGAGGGTGCTCATTCCGGTACTTATCGACAAGATCAAACCTGTCGATAAAGTCCCGAAATGCCTTCACATCAGGATTGTTAGTACCCGGTTTTTTACCTATACGATCTATATCGGGGTCAAGGACGGCATTCCAATCCCCCGCTAAGACTACCCGACGAGAAGTCGTCAAAACGGCTCGATCTGCCGAAACAAAGCAGGCCGCTCAGCATGAACATTGGGCGCATAAACCCCAATGAGACGTAAAGCCTTATCCTTTATAGTAACATCCAGCACGCAAAGCCTGCCCGCCGGATCTGCGAAGACAAGGGAACATGCAGCCTCAAAGACTTGCTCACTAGCCAAGAGACACCCTCGAACGACCATCAAAACATGCTGCTGAAAAGGGCGAACCCCTTAGACAGTATATCCTCACGGTCATGAGAAGAAAAATGGGTCTCTTGCACACAACAAACATTCACCCCGAGGCGCTGAAGGTCACGAGAGAGCCTCGCCCTGCGAGACTCGGACCTCAGGCCCCGCACATTTAACGTAGCTAACCAGAGAGACATGAGAAGTCCGATTAGGGTTGCTTACCAGCATTAAACATGGCCGGGGTAAGGATACCGACCGCGTCTCCCATAGACCCATGGCCCATCTCATTCTTGATGGTGCCGTCTTGGGAGATACCGCCGATATCCCAGGGGAAGGTCAATTTAAGAGCTCTATACAGGGATGGGTGAACTAAAACGGGGACCCTCCCTGCACAGAACTGTTGTAATTTTTTTTAATTTGTCGTTTTCGACTATGGCGATGGGCAAAGCCATCTTACAGGCATTTACAGCTTCCTCCACCATCGCCCAAGTCTGATTGGCTGCAGGTCCTGACCTAATAACTGTCAGGACCCTCTGGGCATTTGGGAAGTTTTAGGCTCCTCAATGTCAAGGTCAGCAAACTGTTTGATAGAAAGCAGGAACTTCAAGTCTTTCACCCTGTTACTATAGTCCCGGGCTCTTTCGGCCTGGGCAGGGAAATACGGCATACCTCCTCTCCTGTGTTGAAAATAAATCTTTTCTTTCTATCTTTTTTTCTTCTTTTTGAGTTGGGCTTCTTTGCCGCTTGGGAGCAGGAGGAGGCATCTCAGCATTTTTTGCCGGTGATTGCTTGGGGGTATGAAGGGGAGTGGGTTTTTGTTTAACGGGGGAAGGAGTGGGAGTGTTCATGGGGTATAAAGGATCTATGCCTATAGGGGCTGGGATCTCTACTGGAGGGTTTGGCCTTTGATGGTGAAATAGCAGGCGATGAAGGGGGTTGTTTCTTCGGAGAAGGGGCGGGTCTACTAGAGGACGTAGAAGGGATTGGGTCTTTTCTTTCTGAATCCAGCCTCTTTTTTAATTCTTTGAGTTTTTCCGATTTTTCATACCCGGGGTCGAATCTCTTTTGTTTATCTTCAAATGATTCTTCCGAGGCCGGGGCATCGCCCTTAACGTTGTTAGAGGGAGTGGGGCTGTATGTGCCTTTCTTCCTAGGGGCTTCAGGGGACTGAGGACCCGCTGTCCGGCGCTTCCCTCTGGCCTTACCAGCAACCAGCCATTCCCCTTCCCCCTTCTCCACAACTGCACCGGCAGCGGGCGAAGGCTCTTTGGGGAATGTGGCTTTCGATGTTGCGCCGACCGGAGGATTAACCGACCCGGTCCCGGAGGCTGGTACGCCCATTACAGGCGAGGCGGAATTTAGAGACGCGGTCAGAGGGGGATCTTGGGTAACTGGCGCTTGACTTCCAGAGGCCTTCTTCTCTGGGCAGGAGGAGGAGAGATGACCAGTCACTCCACACCTCCAGCATACCGGTCTTCGACCCGTCACAATGACCGGTAATTTCAAGACGCCAACATCCAGACAGTTGGGGATGGAGCGGAAGGCTTTCTCGTCCAACATGATGTCAAAGCTCCACCCCCCGCTCAGGCTATCACAGGAAGCTCCCAGAATTTCGCCATACTGAGAGAAGAACGCCGCGAGATGTTCCCCGATAACCTGAGGAGGGACCTCGTATACCGTTACCCTGGTCTTACGTCGGCCTTCGTACTCTGTACGCAGTATTATCTCTTTGTTGATAAGCTCACGGCTAGCCGCGGCGACGCAATCTTCTGATGTGGGCAACAGTACGTCCCACATGAAAAATTTAGCACCCTTAACTATTCTAAGGGGCTTGAACCCGAAGGATTCCAATGCTTTTAACACTGTGTTTTTCGTCGAGCGACAAATTTTGCGCGTACGCTTGTCCACGACGAAAACCGACACTATTCTTTTGTCAATTTTTTTCAATTCTTGGGGGTCTTCCAAAAGTCCACCTTCTACAACAAGATGTGCGTAACTTTTGGCACGCTCCAAGAACTCCGCTAAATTGATAATGCACTTAGGAGGGGACGACCAACAAGAGGGCGATTCCCCGGCCTCAGGCTCAGTTTGCGGTTTTTTTCTGGAATCTGTACTTTTTTCTTTAATTTGGCCATTATTGGCCTCCATAGGTGAGTCCTTTTCATTATTGCCATTTTCGGCTTCCGTAGAAATATTAATCTTTTTTTCTTTTTCATTTTCTTTTTCCCCAGCAGCATCAATGTTGCTAGGGGAAGTAGTTTCCAGCGCAGGAAATTCCTCTAAGTTATCTTTGTCCGGGGGATCTTTCTTAGTTGGATTAAAAAGGTGTTTGCGTATAGCCTTTTTAGGCTTTTTTTTTATGGCCAAAAAGGAGGGTGGCTTTTTTTCCTTTTTCTTCTCCATAATTAAATAATAAGGAAGGGGAGGGGTAAATACGGGTGGGGAAACCGCCTTGTAGGCGGAGGGAGGGAGAAAAAACAAATAAAAGGGGAGGGTAAAAAGGTTTTGCTTAACAACAATTTAAACAGACAATAATACAGAAGGACGTGTGCAAAAAAAATATAACCACAAATGTAAACAGGTAAAACAAATGGACAGACGAGAAAATGTGAACAAGGTTCACAAAGACGAAGAAAGAAATTAATTACAAGTACAACAGACAAGCAAGCTACAAATTAAAAACTAATAAATATAAACGGAGAAAAAAAAGAAAACGCAATACGTACGAAACACAAAAAAGTTACAAATTACAAAATGGCTGCCGCTAAAAACCGGTCAACCCAATAACGTTAAAAAAGAGGAGGGACAGAAATTACAAACAAATATTATAAACACGTAGACTTTTTTTTTTTTTTTTTTAAACAAACGGGTAACACAGAAATAATTAACACGTAAAAAATAAAAAGGTTAAACGAGAAACGAAAAATAAACAGAAAAACTCCGGGATGTGGGTACTGAAAAAAAAAAAAAAAAAAAAAACTTAACACGGAAAAAGCAAAACGTAAATAAAAATCAAAACAGAAATAATTAATAACAAAAAGAAGTAACGGTTAAAAGGGAAAGGAAATGAAAAGGAAAAAACAAAAGGTCAAAATAAGAAAGTTCGAAAAATGACAAATTTAACAAAAGAGTCAAAAAAATTAAATTAACTAAATTAAGGCAGTCTGAAAAGTTGAAAAATTAGTCCTTTGGTAGACAGCAAATATGTCTAGCACCGGTCAGGAGAAGAAGAAGCGGTGTAAACGCAAAAAAAGATCAACAATCTTCCGTCGTCTTCCGGTACCAACCCATATTTATATGGTCGGTACTCCACTTATGTAAATTAGGTGTATAATACACAACATTTATTTTATTACTAATTGTTTTATCATTGTTTTTTAATAGTTATATATATATATATATCAATTATGAAAAATTTATTTGTCAGATATGAATTAGACCCGGGAAAAATTGTATTAAAAAGTGCTCAGTAAAATAAAGATAAAAAGTGCGCTTCAATAACCTTCGATTTTAAGTGGTTCTTTTGCCTAATAATACATTAGGTACTTCACGCCTTCTACACTGTCTCAGTTGTGAATAATTTTGTTCTGAACGAAATTTTGGAAAAAAAACAATTAAAAGCATGCAGGTATTAACTTATTGCAGACTAGAGAGATATGATCTGGCATTTCTTTATGTGCAGTGTCCTTACATGAAGCCATGATAATGGCACAAAAAACATGTCATTCATTTACACAAGTTCTTTACGTACGTTGCTTTTCTCGGTCACTTTTGCCTTCAGTATTCATTGCATTATCAGATTTTCCAGTCCTGCTTTACTCTTTATATATCCGAAAAAATTTCAAATTCTGATTTCATGTATGAGATTATTTCAAATTTTCAAGCCTGATTATAAAATCTAAAAAATTTATTACATACTCACAAAACACACGAAGCATTTATTATTCATGTACAGATTCTCCGTTGTTTTTACCAATTGTCTATCATCTATAAGCTCGTTGATGCCATTTTAGTAGAAAATTCGGGTTTCTTTTATTAAAAGTAGTCTGTGCAGTACATTTCGAATGACCGTACAGAAGCATTTTTTGTCATCACACTTATTATAAAACCCAGGTTTTTTTTTTGTGTGTGTGTGTGTCTGTTTATATATTGGATCGGATTTCCTACATTTTTCAACTGATTTCAACAAAACTTCACAGGACTACGTAACATTACCTTGTGGTCGTTCTGACAGCGCCCAAACTTGGAAAAACACAAGTGGTTTTGCACGAAATCAATTTGAAAACACGATAAAACACAATTCTTTCGCCAGAATGAAAGGGGGACAACTCATATCGAGTTATACTTATCATAAAACCCAGGTTGTTTGTGTGTGTCTTCGTTTATATATGGGATCGGATTTCCTACATTTTTCAACCGATTTCAAGAAAACTTCACATTTTTTGGGGCAGGAAGTGTTTCCTATTGTCTTGCACACTTTTTTCTTCATTTTTACATTCAGAATGCTTTAAAAATTCCATTTATAAGACAATTGTTTATAATAACAATCGGGAGACTCATAACGATTGAAAACAATGTTTTTGTTTGAGTTTGGGTTTGACCAATTCGTGAAAAAAAAAAGATAAAAACAAATAAAGATATTCGTGTCCGTCAACCTTAAACAATAATCTTTGTCAATTTTATTTTTCAGTCTTTATGATGGTCGATACTTGATCTATCTCTTGCTATTACATCCCCGGGCAACGCCGGGCTTTATTGCTAGTTTAAAATGTTCTGTAGAGACCAGAACTTAAGAAAATAGGAGACTTAAGTCTGTAGATTACGGTGGTGGGGGGTTTACTTAAGGCTTTTCCATTTCAACTCTTTAAACATCTGCAAGGTCTGTTTTCCAACATGTAGTCTCTGCGTAGTCTTTGGAGAAAAATATACTTTTTGAATATATTAAAATTGGCAGCGGTTCATGAATAAACCAATTGAGATTAGTGAGTTCCTCTCAATACTTCTTTGCGGTTTCGCTGTTTGGAAGAAGATCAAAGTGAACAGTAACACCTTCACTGTATGCCACTTATTTTGCACATTCACAAGCTTATTTCCAGCTCCATTTCCGAAAAAAAGGTATCATAAAAGATCCCTATTCATCGCCTGTTAAACTTCTGTCCAAGAAAGTATCCTTTTCCTAGCGTAACAAGAAAATATCGCCTCATAAAGAAGATCTAGCTTGTTCTGTTTCGTCAGCTACATATCAAGTTTGGAAACAATTCCAAGTTTCTTCAGATGGTGAATTGCAGGTCTGATCTTTTTTCCAACCTCGTCGCAATCTCTTACGTCGACATCTTCGGTTTGTTTTCCACAATTGCTATCAAAGCGTCTACACCATTTTCGAAAGTTCGCCTGGATTATGGTTGATCGTTGACATTTAATCGCTCTGATGAAATTTTCCAAACCACTTTTGGCCCACCGAAGAATTGGAACACGATGACATATGGATGTTCTTTTTTTTATTTTTCTGTCGCAGTTTCGACGCTTACTCCTTTCGGCAATTCATAGAGCATAATATGGCAAAATGACATTATTCATCTTCTATTGTCTTCACTTATGGATAAAATGTTAACATTCATCAAAATCTGACTCGCAAATGAAGGATGCATAGTTTCAATAAACATGCACCAGAAATGAACACCAAAAAAACCAGTGTCAAGGTGCGGTCATTCTATATTAACAAAGAATATCGTGAACAATCTTTTGCAATTATCAAATATAATTATTGATTTTGCTTCTATATTTTTTTCAAATTTACACATTGCTTATACGTTCCCTACAACTAAATATGAAAATCATTACAGTATGAATGGCACAGTTTTATTACAAATAATTTTGAGTTTTTTAGCCAAAAATTAACGGATAATTTGGAACTAAAATTCTCTTGTTTTCTTCATGTAAAATAAAATCTTAATGAAGCATGGAACACAGATTATTCCTAACATTTTTGAGCGAGTTTCAAACGTTGTAGAAATTTGCAAGGCCCGGTATTATTTTGCATTTTAATTAATTTCTTATCATGATTAAGCAAAATACGACAGATGTTTTCGTTTTAAAATTGCAATTCTGCAAATATCAATTTTTAATTTTTTTTTTTTTTTTTTATCCGCGATTTTCTTTTTTCAAAATCATTGAGCGTCTACGTACTTCCTTGCTTGGTAAGAGAGATAATTATCTTTACAGATTCTGAAACTATTGCAATATTTTTTTGTTTTCTAGCAGATGCTAAGTTTCCTAATATAATTTCAAATCAATTAGATGTTGTCAGAATGCGAAAAAAAATGTTTTTTTGGCCGATTGCAGTGATGTTTACCAGAGTCATAACCAACACGTGTCTCAAAATGTTTTTTACAGATATTTCCTAGAGACGAATCAATACGGTAAAGTGAAAAAAAAAACTGCCGAATGGTATGAAAAAATATAAACTGAAAGAAATAAGAAAACAAATGAAAGGAAAAATAATGTTTAGATTGAAAACGATTAAAAAGGAAGAAAAATGAATTAAAAAACTTAAACCTCACATTCTCCCGAATTGCTTTTGCTTGGACACGTCCAGTGATTTGTTAACAGTAATTATAGATGATCATGAGACATTTTAAGTGATTTTAAGTGATTTGAGAACCAAATGATGGTGTCATATTTAGATTAATCTGTTTGATTCAACATAGAAAAACGTAATAAATCAAAACGAAAAATGGTTTTCATATGAGCAAAATGATATTGACAAGCACTTGATCAAATTTCTGAAGGCATGGTATTTTCCTATACAATGGCACATTTTATTAAAATTAGCGTTTAAATGTAACAAGTTGATGTACGGATTACTAATAAGAAAAGTATTTATTTTACTACTGCATATAACAGTTTTAATGTGTAGAATTTGTAAAACTAATAATATATGTCAAGTATATAATTAATTATAATACACAAAACTTAATATTTACTTGCTAATTTGACAACGTATTTCACTTAGAGCCACCTCCCATTGAAACAACGGTTCCTGTCTCATCACAGAAGTTAAGCAACATTGAGCCTGGGCAGCAGCTGGATGTATGACCAGTTAGGAATACCAGGTGTTGTCAGCTTGGATACGCTAATATGGGAATGCTAGATGCTGTAAGATTGGATGGCTTAGGATTTTAAACGGAGTACCGAGTTCCAGTTAAGTATTATTCACTTATACAAAAATATCATTGGAAATGTTATGAATGCTACTCTTTCTCCTCTAGCTATGGGTTACTTAGTAAAACTTGTATCAGTAAATGATTATTATCTTAAAGTAAATAAATTCTTAAAATCTAAATATATATTTTGGATTTAAATAAGCTGCAAATGTTGATAAGCCGTAAAAAATGAATCAGTTGAGAAAATAATGAAGTTCAGTAGGTCTTATTCTTGAAGGCACAAAGCTAACCTGGCCGTGCGTCTTGAAATGGACCTGCAATCGGTTGTTAATTGGGGCAAGAATTGGCTGGTCAACTTTAACGCCTCAAAAACTAAACTACTCTCTATTAATCACCATCGAGATCCTTCCCTGCCTCCCCATTAGAATGTCTGATAGTCAACTTCTTGAGAGCAACTCCCTGCGTCTGCTCGGTCTCACGTTCACTGCTGACCTAAGATGGAACAAATACATTGAGTCAATTGCTTCGTCCAACACGAGGAAAGTTGGCTCTCTGTGGCGCGCCAGGACATTTTTCTCCCCGGAATCGATACTTCAAATATACAAATCAACCATTCGCCCTTGCATGGAGTATTGCTGCCATATATGGGCTGGAGCACCTTCTGCTTACCTCGGAGTTTTTGACAAGATCCAGAGACGGATATGCAATATAATTGGCCCTGATCTGGCGTCTCGTCTGCAGTAACTCTCTCACAGACGCACCGTCGCCTCTCTCTGTCTTTTCTACAAATACTTTCATGGTAATTGCTCCGATGAGCTGCTTTCACTGGTCCCCAGACTCCATGAATTCAAGCGCCCTACGAGGCTTGAATCCCGCTCCCACCCTTACACTGTAGAAACTTTTAAATGTAGCCGTCTCTTCTACTTCAATAGCTTCATACCTCGCACCTCTCGCCTGTGGAACACCCTTCCCAGTCACTGTTGCATTGAGAGCTATAATCTCCAACTATTCAAATGTAATGTCAATCGACACATCCAGTTACCTTGATCTACCCACTATCCTTCTCCTCATCCTTTCTCCTATCTCTCCTATCTGCTCTCGCTCCAAATATTCTGCAACCCCCCCTGCATCCTAGTGGCTTCACGCCTTGCTCGGGGTGTAATGCTTAAAAAAAATTGTGTCAGTCTCATCGTTCTCCGGAATAAAATTTATTTTTCGTCTAGTTTTAAAATAAAAGTTATTATAAAACAAAAATGAAAGGCAATTTCTAATACTTTTTATCAAAATTAGGCTCTACCCTGTCCTAACTTCTGTAATTTGATAAAATCAGTTAAACCTGAAAAAGACATCATATCATAATCTATTATTTCAAACATTTACTTATTTAAGATTTAGCGGGTCAATTAATTTAAAAGTTTACTGCACTTAACATTACTTCAAATGATTCTTGTAACTCTATTTTCTGCCATTTAGCGAGGGGTTAATAGAACAGGGATGAAGAAATGCTCCAAGACAAAACTGTTTTCTATTAATCAAGTGAGAAGCTGTTTTTAACCTTTCATCAGCATGGCTGATGCTACCCGCCAAGAAATTGACTTGTGACGATTTCTCGGTATAACGTTCTCTACTGGCATGAAGTGGAAATATTATATTAAATCAGTTGTTAGGATTGATGCAAGGAAATCTGGTTCCTTGTGCTGTCGTAGACAATTTTTTCTATCCAGAATATATTTTATATTCTCATAAGTTTACTATTTGTTCATTTCTGGAATGTATCTGCTATATGTTGTCTTAATAATCGCTAAATATATACTTAGCGATTATTGATAAAATCCAAAGAAGAATCTGCAATATTATTGGACCTGGCCTATTATTTTGGCTTCAATCACTCACCCACCGCCGTAATATAGCTTCCATGCGCCTTTTCTATAAATATTATCATGGTGATTGTTCTGATGAACGTTGCTCTATGATAGATAAATGTTAAGCGCAGTACTAGATTGGAAAAAATGTTATCATTTTTCAATTGGAATGGCAAGATATAGACGTACATTCTATGCTAACAGTTTCTTTTCTCGCAGTTCTAGCCTGTGAAACACACTTTCGGATTCTTGCTTTTCGCCAAACTTAAGGTTTTCAAAAATTTTAAATACAATGCCAGTCATTAATTACAGTCTTCTTGATTCCTCATCTATTATTGTTCTCGCTCCTTAATAATATTTTTCTTTTTCTTATTCTTTTACATTGAGTAACACCTTGTGTCGTAGCGATTTCAGCGTCTTGCTTCGAGTGGTATTCGCACGCAAGTGAATGAAATGGATTCGATGTACACATATTAATTAAACTTAATTCTCTGATATATTAATTAAGATTTACACAAATATTTAGATTTATAATATACGAAACAAAGTTAAAATTCAGCATAATGATATGCGTACATGAAAAATAATGTGTAAATCTGACAATTCTAAATATTCATTATAGACTTTGACGTTATAAAATTAACAATATATATGATGAAAATAAATATAATAAATATAATAAAATAAATAATATATAAAATAATATATAAATAAATGTAATAAAATAAATATAATGAAAATAAATATTATAAAAATTAATAAAAATAAATATAATACAAACGTAATAAAATAAATAATATATAAAATAATTTATAAATAAATAGAATAAAATGAATATAGTAAAAATAAATATTTTGAATATAATAAAATTAATGTATACATATATATTCATTTTAAACAATGACGATATAAAAAATATCAATAAATATTATAAAATTAAATATTAGTAATATAATAAAACTAAATATAATAAAAAAATATAATAAAATAAATATTAGAATTATAATAAAATACATAATATATAAAATAATATAAAAAGAAATATGATAAAATAAATAAAATAAAATAAATGTTATAGATATAATAAAAATAATAATATGTACATATGGTAAGTCTAAATTTTCATTATAGACTTTGACGATATAAAAAATATTCTACTCAAATTTGTTTTTTTTTTAATTATTATCAGAAACAGGTATTACCTACGAAGCAGAGATACAAATTATGGTGCACACAGGATTCGCAATTATCACTACTCATAGAAAGAAGCTTTAAATCCATTAAATTAATTGATTTTAATAATTACTCCCTATTTAAAAATACATGAAGTAATTAAATTGTTGAGCAGAATATTAATAAATGTTGTCGTAAATATTATTTATCGCCACCCGCAGAAATAAAAATTACTTATTTATTTCACGGTATAATGACCAGCCTGAATTAAAAACAATAAAAAATAGAAAATAATACAAACATGTTTGATTTTTATTTAGCTGTGAATAAACAGATTAATTAATAAAAAAATATCCAATTTTCTCTCCAAAAATTAAGCGCTTTAGAAACTCAGAGATTATGTCGATAATAGACCAAGAGTCTATTTGATTGTAAAATAAAGACATAAAAAAGAAACGCTCTGGCTTTAGTTGTCGATGTGAGATATTATTAAAACAACTTGCTTAATTTTGGCTAATATACGCGAAATGTTTTCTAACATATTCTAATGGAAAGTTTATTGTTTCGCATTAAGGAACACATTACCCACGTAAAAAAATATTATCTTGCAAAATTCAGCAATCTATCTACGCCATAAATCTAAATAAACGTATTTAGCGAAAACAGAAATTTACATTAATATCCTGTGCCAAAACCTTAATATGTTTATCGATTTTACATTTAGATTTTATTCTTTGCAAATAGTAAACTAATGTCAATCAAATATTTTAAAGGAATAAAACAATTTTTGTGATATTAAGATTCTTTATATCTACGACTACAGTAATATAAGAAAAAATAAAATGTATGTTATAAAAACCGACTAGAGAAACAAGAGTAGAAATAATCTTTCGACTCGAATGTGTCTTCTTCCCAGATTTTTACAACTTATACAGCGATGCTGTCCTAAGTGAGCTAGTTAACTTAACGATGACATGGTACTGATGGGTCACACGGAAATAAAACTACAGAAAGAGAAGTAGTATAGAATTTTAGATATCTAGGAGTTGTTTTAATAGACGATGGAAAATGCGACAATAAAATCCTAAGATGCATTAGATTAACGAAAGATGCTTTGCAAAAGCTAAAGCAAGTGCTAAAGCAAGTGCTAAAAACAGATACATTTTGCAGACACAATGGAAAGAGTATTGGATTGCTATATAATATTTATCCTATTATATCAAAGGGAGATAAGTGAAGGCAATGAGCCACATACCTGACGAGCTTGAGCGTGTCGATGACAGAACGGAGGCTTAGCAAAGAGAGAAAGAGACACATAATGAATCCCAATAGTTAGATAGATAAATAGAAAAAGAAGAAGAAGAAGAAGAAGAAGAAGAAGAAGAAGAAGAAGCATCTATAAACAAATATGTTTTAAAGGACATTGGCGAAACATTTCTACGTAATAATACCTATAGAGTTGCTGTATATCATTTTTGACATTTTTGAAAACCTTTTAAAGCCACTAGGGGGAAGAGTGAGTAAATTCGGGTTGTATAATCTTAGACAGATGCCGACATAAAATGTTTCATGTTCGTCAACATTTGTGTAGACGAGACAGGCTTTATATCTAGTAATATATCTGATTGAATATCTAAAACAATACTATTTTTATCTCTTATTCAAACAGTGCTAAAACGAAGTTTATCTAAAATGTTTTAATCCAGAATTCAAACAATGATTCGTGTATTCTATTACGTCAACCTACACGTCCATTATATAATAATAATGACCTCCGCTCGTATTTGAGGAAACCCGTCTACTAAGATGGCTAGCTAATCTCAATTGCAGACGCTTGCTCAACACACACGGAGCTCATCTGTGGTCTATACTACAACTATAGAGTATAAAGCGGGCCATAGTTAGCATTTCTGGGAGAGAGAGTGTTATCTAGCGTGATCAACAATTTGAACAAGGACAGCACGCTTAAACCCTCGCTCAAGATGATTGTGACTTCGTGCTACCACAGGCATCGACGGCCATCGAGGGTCTCGTCTACCCAATTTCATAAATAAAGCCGTGTTATGGTTTTCAGGCACTTTCGCTACCCTCCTGAGAAATCGACCAGAGTGTGCTTCGGACGAAGGCGAACGTTCTAACCACACGGCTAATTGTCCATTATATAAATGAGAACAAAATACAACTTGTGCATATTCTATAAAATAAAAGAAATCTAAATAATTTTAAAATATTTAAAAAAATTAATAATAATTAAGTACAATATCTGTCTATATTTTTGAGATAAGGTATTATGTACACTATATACATTATTCGGACTATCTCATCTTTGTCGCCGTATTTATTACAACGTTTCGACCGTTGTACGCTCCGGCCTTCTTCAGGTGTTCATTATACTGTAAGATGGTTTACCACAACAGAAAGAAAGTTAAAATTCAACATGTGATATACGTTTATGATTAATGTGTGGGCTGGAAATTTACTTGAATGTCTGATAGGTCCATATGTTCTCACAATATGTCGATCAGGAGCTGTTTACAAGGACTTGAACACATTTGCAAACCTGCTAGTGGATGCGCCCATGCTAATATAAAGACGCATGTGGTTCATATATGTTGGGGCTCCATCACATTTTAGTCATATTGTCCCCAATGCAGTCATTGGTATCTATCATGAAAAATGCATCTGTGAGGTACGACCGGTTACATGGCCTGTAAGTTCCTGTAACTCAATACTTTTGGATTTTTATCCGTGAGACCGCTTAAAATAATTGTTGTATGCAGCAGACATTAAAAATGTAGAGACTCCTCATCAACGTGTCTTGGTAGCTGCGAAACCATTCGACAACGTGTGGGTGTATTTAAAAGGGTTTGCTAGTCTATGGTCCGACAGGTGCATGCAACTGTAAAAGGTTTTTCTTTTTAATGAATTGCTGTATTGAGATACAAAGATAGCCTTTTGAACATATGTTTCTATGTATATTTTACCCTGGTTTCGTGTCAGGAACCCGCTCCGAATGTTTGAAAAAGTATTTTTTATACTCCTTATATATATATATATATATATATATATATAAGGAGATGATTAAGTTCGACAATTATTTAATATATTTTCTGTTTATACTTTATTTTGACAGATACAATTTATTTAAGAATATGGTCTGTTTTTAATTATAGAGTATTAACTGCATTGCACGTCCTGAATATTCGAGAAAATATATATGTTCTCTGATAGGATTCGAAACTGAATTCCTATACGGGAAAAGTCATTTGATCTGACGTGGTAAAACATTTCATTACAGAGAAGATTCTTGTTAGCAAAGCCCAAATTACTTCTTATAAACACACAATATTCAACAATTTTGACAGAGCGATTATTTCTGCTCAGGTAACATATGTTAACTTATATCATGAAATAGATTAAGTCCGACAATTATTATTATATTTACTTTCATATATTATGTCTATAAAAATAACGTATAAACTGAATATATGAATATATATATATATATATATATATATATATATATATATATATATATATATATATATATATATATATATATATTAGTTGAATAAATCTATATATAAATATGTAAATATTTCTTTGTTCGACCCACTGTTTAAGCAAAAATAAATGGAAATATGAATGACTTTATTATTTTGAGACAAGGTGCTATTGAATTGGAATGTTTTCTTCGTTGTATTATATTTGTTGCTGAAGCGTAGAAGGGACAATTTTATTCCTAACATGGAAGTTATATATATGTATGTATTCATGATTTATTCTGATGTTTTTCTTTTTTTCATTTTATACTTTTATTTATATCGTTTTGTCTTTTTAATTGATTGTGATCTTTACAATTTATCCTTTAATGTTCAATGAGAAAATATAAAAGCGAGAATTCTGTTTGCAAAACCTGACATTTATAAATTGCCGATTTCATACAAGAAACTAAAAAGAATTGTTCAATGTGACTGTTTTATTCAGATGTACTGACTTAATATGGAGAAAAACCTGTTTAAATTTAACATTCACGATGGGAATGGAAGATTTAATATAATCAACTTAAAAAAAAATTGAACTTGTATTGTCTACTTTATTTAAATTTCTTAATTGATTACAAGATAGGAAAACCGATTTTCGAAACATAAACTTCGTTTAATGCTAACGTATGAATACATTTGGAACCATGTCTAGGACTGCAGACAATAACTGGTTAAAAGCATAAAATTGTTGTACCGAGAAAATTGGAAGACTGAAGAAAATTGGAAGACTGAAGAAAATTAAGTTATAAACTATTGAAATATAATATCATAAAATCTGTGACGCCTCGGCCGTTGCTGGACATAATGTTTAAGACTCACTTGTCAATAAACAGTATTTGATAATGCTATTTTGTCAGATCCAATTCAATCCCTGGAATATTCCATTCCATAATATCTTAGACGGATTATTTCAGCACAAAGCAAATTGAAGAGAAAAAAGAATAACATTTTCTATTTATCTGGGAAATAAGTAATTGCCAGTATAATTTTTTTTTAACTTATTCAAATCTCCCGACATGGTTATTATAGATGTTATTACTAAATATCCATATCGTCGGTTATTGAAGGTAAATTCTTCAGCAATAGCAAGAAAATGATCCAGAAATATGCTAGCATTGGTTTACTTAATATATCCTTTAGTTAAGTAGGTGTTATATGCATCTATTGTTCGTGATTTCAAACCCTGTATCAGGTCGTGAAACGCTTTTTTCGCAGGAGTGACCAATAACGGGCATCAAAGGTTAAAATAACGCAATAGTCAACAGACATTCCATGTAATCCAAAACAATGGACAGGTGATAATGGCCAAGAGATAAATGACCAAAATTTGACTGGAATAACATCTGTAATAATCAAAAAAATAACAGTACTTCGTACAAATTTTAAATAGATATCATGGCTGATGTGATAATTCTTTTAGGTAATTTATAATGAATAAATTTAAACATTTGGTCGGTTTTAAAATTGAAAGGAGGGTTAATATTTTGTATATAGAAAAATAAGGAATTTATTGTATACTATATTTTTATAAATATTTTGTGAACAGAGATTAGCTTTTAAACATCCTTGTTTCCACACACACTTACACGCACGCACACACACACACACACACACACACACACACACACACATATATATATATATATATATATATATATATATATATATATATATATATATATATATATTATGTCATATCAACAATTTATACAAATAATTAATTAATAATATTAATCGAAATCACTTCCTTAACAAGAATTAATGAGATATTCACTTACTATCAATTCCTTGAAAAATAAGGCCCTTATATTCGAGTTGTCAGGTGGAAGACACGTGACGATTACTTTCAACAATTTCAGATTGTCATCTACATGGCGCATTTTTTTCCATAGAAATGCATTCACCAATTGTGACTTCTTAAAATATTTGGTTGATACGAAGTTGTGATTGGCCAGCGTTTTGGCTGGACTTGTAATCATAGCGCAACAATGTGCGTTGCTGTTCATTTGCTGGGCTATTTTTGGAAAATTTAAAAAGCTCTGAAATTATGAAAAAATCAGTAATCAATCAAAATATATTCAATGTGCTTATATGTAAATAAATATGAGTTGGCGTATAATTATCAGACGTTTTTGTACGTGAGTTACTTCTTAAAAAATGCTGTTTTGTTTACTTTTTTTTCTAATAAAAATATTATTTTCTTTTCATCTTATAAAAATGCCAGTCGATAATCATACTCATTTTAAAAAGTTATTGTCGAATTTCAACGTTTCTTTTTTCATAATAAAAATTGTTTAAAAACGGCTGATAACTACCAGTTATGTCATGCGTGATTCACGCTTAGGCGATCATGTATCTTTCGATACATGACTGATGATCCATACTTTTTTCCCGCAGTAGGTTGCCATTTCTTTCTGCGTAGACCTGTTGCCATCCAAGGCTATATAACCCAGTCTGACGTGTTATTTAGCCATATTTAGAAGAGGATTCATACCTTTCACAAGGTTATTAGCACGTAAGTGAATGTAAAAGATTTGACTGGCATACGAACTCGGCTCCCCGATTCCTCAGTCTGAGCTGCTATCCATTACTCTATGCACCAAACTAATATAAATCATCAAATAAAATTATAGGAATAATTTTTTAAAAATTGGAAAATAAGAACCTATTTAAAGGAGATTTCGTCTGAAGTTATTATGGCGATAATATAAACCTATATAATTTTATATATATATATATATATATATATATATATATATTTGTATATTTAGGCAGCAATCCTTCCTTTATGCATGTTTCGTTAAAAACGACAGACAAGGTACTACAATTGAGTTTTTTTATTTAATTTTTCTTGTGTTCTGAACACAAGAAAAATTAAATAAAAAAAAATAAATAAAATATATATATATATATATATATATATATATATATATATATATATATATATATATATATATATATATATATATATATATATATATATATATATATATATATATATATATATATATATATATATATATATATATATATATATATATATATATATATATATATATATATATATATATATATATATATATATATATATATATATATATATATATATATATATATATATATATATATATATATATATATATATATATATATATATATAAAATATATATATATATATATAACATATAATATTATGGAGATAATATAAACCCCAGTATTTTGCATTTGTTTCGAACAATTTTTGTGAAGTTTGATTCAGTTAATTGATACATTGCTGTGGCTTAGTTAGAGCCAGAAATAAAGGCACAAAGAGGGGAATTGAGTTAATCAAATATATTTACAGAAATAGTAATTCAAACCTATACAAACGAGAGTGTTACAGCAAGAATGTTCGGTCGGACTGTCAGAGCTGACTGCTCTCCAAAAAGTCAGTACCTGCTCCTATTTATAGCTGGTAGAATCCATGCGTGCGTGTGTAAATTACTAAAACATAGATTAAAGCAAACCTTGAATCAAGTTTTTTTTTATGCATATTGTATTTAAGTTATTGGATTAATAACAAAAATTAAATCTGAAGTTATTACGCAGATTAAACTAATATCAGTTTCGAGATTCTGAAATCTAATAAAATTATTTCCTTCTTCATGTCTGCGTCTTTGTGTGTGTGTGTTTGTGTGCGTGTGTGTATTTCGGCACACATTCTTTTCACTAGCAGAAAAATAAATCAGGTAGAAAGTGCATTTCAAGAAATTAGAAAGGCAAATCATCCACATATCAATATTTTTATCTCTTCATTCAAATCTTATCCGCGATAGATTTCTTTTGTCGCGTACTCTCTTGACACCAGGATTCAAGGTGCTATCGAAAAAATAAAGGTATTTAACAGCACGCGAGATCAAAATGCATAATATATTTTTCTGACACTTAATGCTTCGGTATTAATGTTCTTGTGTTAAAGATACTTCTTAAAGTTTGTGTGTCGAAATAAATGTTAAGTTATATTGTTTTTTTTTTTTTGTTTTTTTTTATTTCGCTGAAATTCTGTAACCTTCCTGTTTGTACGTTTTATAATTTTTCACACTCTCATGATGAGTGGCATAGATATTTGCTTTTTGTCGTTTATTTATTTTTCTATTTCGATATTCCCTAAATGCGACTTATGTTTTTAGAATTTTACTTATGTTAGAGAAAAAGTAACCATTAATACACTCATAGATTTGTTAGTTTAAACATTCAAAGAAATCCGTTGAATATCTCTTAAAGTGAGTATCTTATCTTCTTTGTCTAGCGAGACATTCAGTTTCCATTCATAAAATGCATCGGTTCGAAATAAATCATTGCAAAGAAACTTAAGCATGCAGGATGTTCGTTATATAATATCTACTATTTTTAGCGTTTCGTTCATAGTTTAATAATGCTCGACAAGCTTTTATACGCGTTTAGCCTTACAATAATTTAATTTTCATTAAAATAAATTCAAATTAGTTTTCAGTAATATCTATTTCTCTAGCTTCAACATTCAAAAAAGTTAAAAAGAAATATATTAGAAAGAGGCGAATGTTTGATGTTCATTTCACGTGTAGAAAAAAAGAAAGAAACGAGAAGTTAAAGCACATGTGCATCAATCTTTAATGACGAGCAAATGAGATAAGTGACAGTGTTTGGTTAGAGGATTGCAGCTCCAGACTACTAACCCCATCTTTATTTAAAAAAAAAACAAAAAACTAAAAAAAACAAAAAGAAAACCAACGATTACGCCTCGAAATTAATTCACAGGCGAGTAAACTGATGAGTGTTTAATGATGTAAACGAGACTGAATTAGCTAAACCGGTCGGAAAGACAAGTCGGTATACAGACTTTGTGAAGACAGGGTGAAGTTATAGTTATTCGAGCCTTTGAGTCGGAAGAGAATGAAGAGATACGTCAGGAAATGAAGGAGAGACGCTATAGATTCCTCTGAATGATCACTCGGAAAATAGAAATGAACGAAAGCAAAGAACAAATGCTATCTATTAGTTAACAATAAATATCACAACAAAAAGGATGACTCAATACTTTAGAGAAAGATTTGAAAATAGGGATTTGTAGAAAGGTAGAAGTGAAAATAAAATTGTATATAAACTAAAAGAAACAGCATTAAAAATATCTGATAAAAAGCACCTTGGCAAGCGACAAATTACGTGATGCGAAATATTTACTGTAATTTATACTGTTCCATCTACTCTTCTTCTGTCCTTTTTCACTTTCTGCTGCCACCGTTTCTTGCTTCTACGCTTGAATTGTACCCAATAAAGCAATCAAACAGTATAAGAATGACGGACAAATAAGAGAGAAAACTATTTGCAGATCAGACAATGATATTTGCAATACGAATTCTAAATCTTTTAAGATGAAGGCAGATAGATTTGAAAATGCGGTTTCTTCAAATCTCTCATCGGCAATTATCCGTTACTGGAGATAGACTTTCAGCAAGAGCTGCCAAGTTCTGTTTGCCGAAAGCAGCTTCCCATCTGCAGCACATAGAATCACCGCTAAAATATATAATAATTTACATGTGTCTCCATGATCTATTTTTCTATAGTTTTTCCACTTCCCAATCATTTATTGCATAGATTTATTTCCGTGGGAATCATTCGGGAAAAAAACACTATGCTTTATTCTTTTTTCAGTTAAATGTGTTCGTTCTTTTATCAACAGCTCTTATTTATTTCTCATCTTACTACCTGAATAACTTATTTATTGGTATTTTAAGCTTAATTTCGACTAGCTACATGAATAGTGTAACAGTTATCGGCGTCCAATGTAGAGTTGGTGTGCCGTGTTCAGAATTCTAACCAAGTTTGTTTTTTTTAATTTCTTTTGTAGACATTTCCTTGCAAAAACATGAAACCATTGTCTTCAAACTATGGGTTAAATAGTTAAGTAATCTGTTATTCTTGCCTTGAGTGTCAGCTATTGTAGGAAAACAAAAACTTTGAATACAAATCCCGTTAATAATAAGAAAAAATGGGTTAATTAGTCTTAATTGAAAACCTCTTGATAAGTCGAAGTTGATATAACCAAAAAGTCGCTGTGCGGAAGGGGACGAAAAACCACTTCATTATCAAGCGAACACATTTTGACAATATCATTATCAGACATAACGGCGTGAAGGGATTAAATCCATGGGAATTAACACCTATTTCTGTAAAGAGAGTCTCATCCGGTTGTCTTCCAACTCCAGTTCATTCTATATCATTCTATAAACAACAGTGTCATACTTCATGGTACTGAACCATGGCGCCGTAAGGAAGGTCATAGGCCACAGGTTTCACCCGGGAGTTGCAGCTGAGAAATATTTCCCCCTAAAAATAATACTCTGCTAAATTATTATTTAAAATTATGAACAATTTTTTAAAGTTTCATTAAATATTATTATTAAATTTTATATAATTACCATTAATAAAATTAATTATTAAATACTGTATTTTAAAAATTAAAGGTAATTTTAAATTCCATTATAATTTGATTAAAATTTAAACAACGAAAATTTTAAATTATTATTAAAATATTATCATGTATATTTATTAATTATAATTATTAAACAATAATATAAAAATTGTATTATTAGTGATAAGCATGAATCATTAAAACATTTTATTATTATTAATTTTTAAAATTTTATAAATAAAATAAAAAATACTGCATTTCTTTATTTTCTTTATAAATTAATTATTCTTTTATAAAGATTATAAAATATTTAAAACTAATATTACTCTTATCATTATTATTACTCTTACTATGAAATTTGTTTGAATTAATATTACTACAATTCTAAAAATTATATTTAAAAGATTATGCATTATGTTATATTTCTTTTTATCGGATCCAACTGCCAAATTTCATTAATTTTTCAAATTATAAATGCCTTAGTATCTACTGGTGACATTTCTGCAATCGGGTTTGGTTTTCAATAATTTTCCTTCATTCTTTTCTTCTTTTCTTCAGTAACAGTAAATTTACTGAAACCTTAAACACTTTTGTCAATATCTTCGACAACACCATTGTCGCTCTATAATTTAATATATTTAAGATTTATTTAATTCCGATTTCAGTGTTTGAGATTCGTTTTCATTGCGTTGACTATTGTCAAGGTGAATTCGTTGCTTTCTCAAATTTACCGTTCATTGATTTTTCTTATTGCGTTCATCTTGGATAACTTTTTATTTTCTTCATTGAATGTAAAGTGAAATAAAAAGAAATAATAATACCACTTCCTTATATTTTCACCATTGTCTATTAATTTGATGGACGTATTTACTCTAAATTTGTTTACGAAATGAAATGTCAATGTTTGGTGTTTTCAGAAATTATTTTCCAATGTGGAATCCTCTGACAAACAATGCTTTTGAGACATCAGAAGCCAGCCGTTACCTGTCCATATCAAGCGATTTACGAATATTCTCGTGTCTTTACTTGTATAACGATTTATTTGAAATTTATTTGCAAATGTGTTTGTCTCTTGAATTAATCCGACACCAAAACGCCGGGTTTAGGAATTCTTTGAGGAAAATTACTGTTATTTTACCAGTATAAGTATTCTGAAACGCAAGGCTTCACTGAGAGTGCTAGATTAGCGGAAACTAGTATCTTCTTACTTATCTTATGTTTGCTACTATTAGTAAGCATCTAATTTCAAAACGTTTTGATCATTCAGATGCTATCTAGATCGCCAAAGTATATTAATGTTTGGAATTATGAGTAAGTATCTCAGTTCAAGACAAACACGTATATTTTTCCGTTGCCTCACTCGTCATTATTTCTTGAGTCTACGTGATATTTATTATGTATTTCTTGAATTGACATATTATATTTCATCTTGGTTCATTGCTATGAACCAAATTCTCATCTATTTTGAGCTATTAGCTCTGATATATTTGTACACTTTGCCTGTCATTATGATTGTTATCATTCATTACGACTGAATTTTGTGTAGTTTTCAGCCTACCATACTTTTTAAAATCGGAACAAATATCAGAATTGTTTTGTGAGGTGTTTCTGGTCGTAACGAAAACTTTTCATCACCCCAGCGAATGTATATAATTTTGCTTTAACAATTTTAATCACAGATAAGTGTATAGGTTATGGATAATTAAAATAAAATTCTGTAGTGTGTGGCAGAAATACCTCCCACATATATTACCCAGAAACACTTCCCACATAATGATAAGACATTACCTAGCTGAAGACACCAGTGCAAATAGTGATTTACAGTTTTGTGGGAGGTCTATGTGGGAGGTATTTCTGCCGCACCCTGTATTTTATTAACCTGATTTTCTTTAGTGTTGGGCACTGCTATAGAGCTGTTGCTTAAATACGACAGAAAGTTGTAAGCACCCTATTATGAAATATTCTGATGGGAGCAATCAATTCACACAATCATGTCTCTTATTCTATAAATTAATGAGCAAAGACAAAATATATGAACGGTGTTTTAGATTGGCCTACGGTAATAGTTTATGTATAATTACCTGCTTAAAAATGCTGATCTAAACATATGGCAGAAATACATTAGATTTATTTTGCCGTGATGAGCTTTAAAAGCCAATTTCTATGGGATCGATTACAAACATGAAAAAAGGCAAGACCCATTAGATCTAATTTGCTTAATCTTTCTAGCTTTCCATACCTCTCTATCTCTCTTACACTACTCACACACGCATATATATATATATATATATATATATATATATATATATATATACACAGACAGACTGTTTCACTTTTTCACAGTTCATTAGTGCGGCTAGACATCCGATTGCCTCAATCCGAGATTGAAACCTGACCGATTTGGAGATTTTACCCTTAAGCCAGTGGCGCACGGTAGGCATGAAAATGAATTTAGATGTATTTCTTGTTAGAGAAAAGACGCCTGTGACCGGAGAACTCGATTCGTCTTAAGGAAGAGTCTTACATCAGTAGAAGTAATAGTCCCTAATTACAAATTCACTTTTCTCCCCAAAGAGCTCAACCAAAATAACTTTTTTTTCAAAAAACGTCTATATATTATCATCCATAGACGGTTTCACTGTTTCCCAGTGTGACTAGACATCCGATTAACTCAATCCGGGATCGAAACCTGAACGATTTGGCATCAGTCGAAGATTTAACCCCGGAGATATTGCCCCATGATGAAGGTGAATTTAGACGTATTTTTTTTTTTAGAAAAAGACGCCAGTGACCGGAGAACTCGATTCGTCTTAACGAAGAATAAAGAGGTCAAATATCGTACATTTCAGCACACTACCGGCATTTCAACTGCTATGTGTATCAGATGGCTGGATAACAATTATTCTTCAAACCAAAACCCACTACCATTATCGAGCTACGTCATTGGAAATCCAGAAGGGGAGGAGGTTTGAGTGAAGAAAAGATTTTTTTCTTCATCCGGGGTCGTACATGCCAAGAATATTCTTGCTTACATGTCGACATTTAGACATTATTTCTGTTCTATTCAAAAACACAGCACACTCCTTATAAGTGGCTATCGCTAACTCCAACCTACAACTGCTATATTGCCAGATTTTAATTTTCGCAAAATGATCGACATTATAGATGAACTTTTACCGTTTTCTTCCTTCGTTTTCCAGACGTGGTCGGCCAGTTTTGTGTTATTCCTACGTTTTTCCATCATAAATGACGTAGTATGGTTATGCCAACGTGTTTTAAGCGGGGCCTCGGTAATCCTATGTAGGCCTTCCTTAGACCACTGTCCTCATTAACTTCAACCTTGTAGACCTCATCTCAAATGCAGCACAACTCGTTCAAAGGGCAATTAATTACACTCCTGCAGTTACATAATATATTTTCTCACTATTTTCTGTTCTTTTCTGTTTAAATTACGTATTTTGCATCTCTACCATATTTTTCAACTTTCCAACACAAATATAAGTTAATTTTATACTGTTTTTTTTTAAACCTTTGGCAGTTCAGATGACTTATGAAAATTATTTGTGAAATGGTCAAAAATACCTTTAAAATATTAGTTTTCACCTGTATATTCAAGTTGGGGTTGAACCAAATTGCTTTTCTGGTTCTTCGACAGTTGTCCCTGTCTCGTGTGTCCACCTGGGATTTGAAACTCGGGTTGGCATTAATGCTGCTATATGTTCCCCCTCTTTATTATTTCACAAAAATTTCCTTACTAGAGGAATTCCCGGACAGCCTGCATTCTGCTGCTCTCGGGATGTGCTTGATTATGTTTGCCGATGGTTAGACAATGTATTTCAATGCGGTGTCTGGCGCCACGTATATTAAAACTCTACCATCCAAAAAAAATCGAATTCAACCTCTAAATACTGGTGTATATATATATATATATATATATATATATATATATATATATATATATATATATATATATATATATATATATATATTATATATATTCCAAGTCCAGGGAAAGCAGTCACAACAAAAGAAACAACTTTCCTTTGTTCGATATATTAGGATGTATCAGACAACATTAAAATGTTAACCATCACTCTATGGCAAATAATCTCTGTATATTTAACAAACTCACATCAAATCTGGTACACAGCCACACACACACATATATATATATATATATATATATATATATATATATATATATATATATATATATATATATATATATATATATATATATATGTATGTATGTGTGTGCGTGTTTTAATTCATGTGTGTACATGTGTTCACGGTTTTCTCTTCCGTATTGAAGGAAATAACCGTGATGTTTTATTTGAAGGGTAATCGGGGCCCATCATTTGTTTAGATTTCAGTGGTGGTTTCTAAGTGTCCGAACATTATCAATGCTAAAATGTCTACATAATCAAACAATCAGACATTTATGGAATAAAACAAAAAAAATGAAAATAACACTTTTATCTCATTTTAATATATATATAAATATATTTACCAAAATTCCACAACAAATATCATGAAATACTAAAGACTACATCTATTTAATAAAAATCACCATTGGGTTCCAGATGACATCGTAATCTCTTGCAACTCTTCTGAACGGTCTCCTCGTTTAAATTGGTAAATTATGCCATAATATTTGACTTCAGTTCATCTTTGGTGTTACAATGAGTTTTGTTGTTCTCTCGTTCATCTGCATTCCACACAAAATAATCAAATGGGATGCAGTCTGGCGAGTAAGCTGACCAGATATAAACGGTGATTTGGACGCAGAAATTGTTTGACATCCATGACTGTGTTCTTCTTGTGCGGCATTGCGTATAGATTCTTGTTCCCAGACATAAGTTCTTCCAGCAGCCAGCCTCTTGGTACAAGGTAGCTCTACTTCCTCAAGGTAATTGATGTACTCCTTTGTGTTGAGTCTGATGCACTGAGGGAAGATGAATGGAAGCATAACGTCGCCATCACTAGGGATCAATCCAAAACTCATGACTTTGAATATATCATCTCAATCCCCTGCACTCCACAGATTGACACACAGACACTCTGAAATATTCCTATTGGAGTTCCTGGCGCGAATGCCAAGCAGTACAGCTAGCCGTTTCCACATTTCTGGCAGAGTGAATGACGTTGTCGTGCTTTATTTCATACAGATGATGCCCAACAAACCCTATGATACTCTGCAGTCAACAAAATCAAAGCCAAATAACACGCATGCGCGAAATAAAATATACACACACTGTGATATATATATATATATATATATATATATATATATATATATATATATATATATATATGAATATATAGAATTAAATTTATATCATATATATATATATATATATATATATATTTTATATATGAATATAATTATAATCTTTATGAACCCCCAAAATAACACTTTCAAAGTAAAGCAAAATAACAGCGTCTATTTCTAGCCTTTTTTTTACAAAGAAAATTAGTGACATTTTCTCTCATAACTTCCTTTTCTTTTTTCTCTCTATGGATTTTATCTTCTCTACCCCTTCGATATCAATATGTAACTTCCGTTAAGTTAACCGTTTAAATGTGTCTATATCTGCTAACTCACTCACGTCTCCTCTCTCCCCCCTCACTTCCTCACTTCGTTAATTTACATATATTTAATACGGCCCGTCAAAAATGTGTAAATTTTCTTTTCATTTTTTGTTTAGAAGTAAAGGCTGATGATCCGCAGTCCTTTAAAAGGGCTGTGGTGTAATAATTTATTACATGGAACCTTAAAGTGGTCTGTGTTTATTTAAATTATTTGCTCTGGTTTACATTGAGCTCACTGGATTTTATCGTCCTTAGGTTTACCTATACGGGGTTACCTAGGTTTCATAAACTATATATATATATATATATATATATATATATATATATATATATATATATATATATATATGAATAAAAGAAAGGGGTGAAAGAAAGGGAGATTTGATCGATATATACATAACACCCTGAAAACGCGAACGAGATATGTTCAAATTATTTTTTATTATTAGTATCATATCAATTACTAGCAAAAAAAAACTTATAAGTTTTAAGAGTCAGCCCAGAGACCAGGAATAGGCAGCGACAGCAATGCTGTAAAAATTTTGGACTGAGGTTTACCTTTGAAAATGAGTACACTGACGAGCGCACATATAGAAAGACACCATTTATGTCTTAAACTTGAATTATTGATATTTGGACTATAGTATTCTTCTTTGTTGTTCTGATCATATCGTTTCAGCCGATGTGTCTTCCAGCATTCTTCATGCATTTTTTAAAATCGGCGTAATCTTCATGCAATTTTGAACTGATCCATCTGCAAACTGTTATTTCTTTCCGGTTTTCCGATCAAGTGATACCTCTTCTTCTACTATAGGTTCCCATATTGTCCGTTTCATACTCCTACCTGGTCTGTTGAAGAGGAATAAAGTCTAACTATTTGTAGAATTGGGTTTCAAGTTCCTTCTAAATTTTTTTTTTCATTCTCTTTCGCTCACAGCGGCCGCGTGTTTCTTAGTGGTGTTATCGCCTTGTTTGGGGTGAATTGATTTAAAAGAAATAATGCCTACTATTTGTTAGTACCTGTTTCACTGAGTTTGAATCTTCATAAGCCGACGCATTTCTTCTGTGGATAATGTTCCGTTTAGACCTTGTATACTAAAGCCTATGTTTTATTGCCTGCCTGCTGCTGCCGTTATATTGATGTGACGCTTGAATTCCTGTGCCACTGTATTTATTTCGTACTCCTCCTGCATATTGTCGATACTGTACGCTTATATTCTTATTACATAAGCCTAACTAAAACAGATAGAAACGATTTAGAATGAGTTGTAGTGCGATCCCTATATTAACCAAGATTTTACTGTACATCACGTGGTGGTAATCTACAATTATATTATTTATTTGCCAAAGATTTAATTTTAAAGAAGCAGGCAAAATATTTTCACTTATATTTTCAGCTACATCTTTAAAAGAATACATTGTTCAATATGACTTAACACGTTCAAACTATTCTGCTGCTAAGTTGTATTTATTTCATTTGCATTAGTCTAGCGGAAAACGACAATGTCGATGGAATTCGTGTTGATCGAACACACACCCCTTTTAGTGGCGGGTTTGTTCCTCTCACTTACTAATCATCACCCTTTATTATTAGTTTTCTATATGTAGAAATACATCTGCGCTTTTTCATAAAAAATAAATACTAAATATTAATTCCTTACATTTTGTAAATATATAAATGGTTTTTCTTTCTTTTTTTTTGTCCTGGCCAAGAAAAGATACGAGAAAGTTTTCTGCTCAGGTGCAAATTGGTGGCATTTAAAAGCAAAAAATCATTAAAAGTAGTTTTCATTCATTTGTCGTGTTTTATTTTTCTATCGTTTAATTTTATAACAGCTGGGATCATTAATACTTTCTACTCATTTTTCCTCAATGTTAAAATAACGGGAGGATCGACTATGAAAAGAAAGTAGACAAAAACAAAACATAAATGGCAAAATTCTTATCGATCCGAAATTACTTGCGAATTTTCAGTTTGAAATAAAAATCTGAAATAAAAATTCAGCATAATTCGAAAGTTCTATTTTTAAAATACTCAGATGCAATGTCACTAGACAAGGGCACTCTGTAAGTATCAAAATCGGCAGAATCCCTTTTCCAGAGATGTAATATAGCAACCCTATCGCTAATCTATCTCTACTTCCTTGTCAAATGTTTTGAATAGATACATTCCATATTTCCAGCAGTTTACACCGAGGAAACATTCGACCACATACGCATTATTTCCCTAATATTCCATTGATAAGAAGAAAGGTCTATTCAATCATCTCGAGAACTGATAGTTTGAGGAACAGATACCAAAGATAATGCTCACAGATTATTAAAATTATGACCACTTCACGTATAGGGACAAAATTTATCTATCATACTTATCACTTTCCTTTGCATTTACCTTTTCTTCTTACCCCAGTACAACAGACTTATTAAGATCTACCTTGAGCGTTTCTTGTACATTGTATTAGATGAAAATTTACTTCAAAACCACAAATTCACGAAACAAACTGACTTATTAACCCCTGCCAGTAATGAATATACAAGAAAAAAGAATAAATAGATAATCGAAACAATTTTCAAGGGGAGATAATTAAGTATTTCACAACGTGCCATTATTTGAAATGCTGAATTTCAAGGTTAACTTTTGTTTTTCATATTGGTCACTGCTATTTTTCACGTCTGCCCTTGTGGCTGACTAAGTTAAGCTTACCAAATGTCATTAAATATGTGAATGAAGAAAAGGAAAATATCGCGAAAAATAAACAAGTAAACAAGATATCAACCACTAGAAATCGGCAGAATTAAATTTAAACCGAATCGAAAGCCAAAATGGAAAACCAAGAAATGGAAAAGCAAAATAAATAAAAGGATCTGAAATAAAGGTAGAAAAGTTGTAGGAATATAAAAAAAAAAAACTGGGAAAGAAATCAAATACAATTGCGTAAATAAAAATAAATTCCAAACTAAAATAAAGTCAAGAGTGATGATAAAACAAACTTTTTAAACAAGGCGAAAGAAAAAGAAACTAACGTTAATGCTTAGAGGTGAGTGTCAGGTTAGATGTTAAAACAAAACTTGTTCTCGTCTCTGTTTTGCAAATACGTAAGTAAAAAATCGAAAAAGAAAAAAAAATCAAAAGTGTGACGAGTTTTGGGACGGATGTTTGTTACCAAGGTGGGGAAGCAAAAAAGCCAATAAAAATAATCGAACTAAAAAGATTCAAGTTCAGAATTCTAAAAATATAAAAATAATAAAACAATTTGAAGCCGAAATCGCTAAACAAAATTAATGCATTAAACATATCAGTAAGGAGAAAATAACGACGTTTTAGCGATCGATAGATGTGACCACATGCTCCTACCGTCTGCTGCAAGAGACAGCACACCCACTTCATTTACCATGACTTTATTCTTTTCTTTCGTTCAAGACATTTAAATTATCTGATTTGACTCTTAACGGATTGAAATAAGTTTATTCGATGGGCAACATGCATTTGTTTTGTGTTTAAACAATTGCGTTCACTCCAGAAACAATGTCGATTTATAGACAAGACAGGTCGACTGCCAGCCGAGATCATTCGTTATATTTCCGCTTCATTGAATTTGTCCACTCAGATCATAAACTGTGACAAACGGGAGTTCACAGACTGAACCAGTGAAGTTTCCAGAAGGCATCAGAAAATTATTACGCTTCTTTTGTTTTACCAAACTCTCAGTTAAGAGATTTACTGAATTCTTTAAAATAATTCCTCTCACAAGGAAAGGCCAGCATTTTTAACAATGATGTTTCCTTTTCGCATCTAGAGGTAGAGATTAATAGACGCAGAAGATAAAAGACTAAGGGAAAATTCTTACTAATGAAACGCGAGGGGAATAATTATGATTCAACCTCGTGTAACTGCCATGACAGATCCCAACTGTAAAGTTCAGGACTTGTGGAACCAAGCAATTAACATCATCCGAACATTTTTTAAAGAATTCCTCCCCAAGCCACTAGCAGGCAAATGGTTACAGAGGATGAAAGTAAGAGAAAATATGGGGGGTTTGAGGAAACGACGGTTATCAAGATCAAAGCATCAGAAGATGTTGACTGACATTACACTTAAATTTTTGAAGAATGTATCAAAGAATCAAGTAAAAGGAAGGGTGTTCCATTGTCGGCAAGTACGTGAGGAGAAGCTGTTGGAATAGAAGAGGCGGTTACATTTAACTGTTTCGACATTTTGCCATTGTGTTTAAGGTAAAGTTAGCATAAAACGCAAATATTTGTCATTGTTTATATTTAATAATGTTTTATATGGATATATAGGCAAATTTGTCTTCATTCATATGCATTTAATTTACAATGCAGATGTTGAGGCGAGAGACGTTTTCTATACACAAAATAAGTTTTCTCATCCTGAAAAATGTATAATGCAGGAATAAAGAGTGATAATCGGTATTAATCAAGCTAGGAAAATTTTGAGCATCATCTCTTGCGATAATCATCTTTGTCCAGCAAGTGCCTGTTTGCGCAATTATGGCAGGCATATTAGGTAAAATTTACTATATATATTATAGAAGAAGAGGCTACTCCAACAAATATAATGTCAATTCCTTAGGATTTTTCAACAGAAACAGAAAATTAATGAGAGTAAACTCTAGTGATTGAAAGATATGCAAATTAAGGAGAGAGAGAGAGAGAGAGAGAGAGAGAGTAAAATTCGAAGTTAGTACTTGCGCTTGATTCGTGTGATAGAAAGCCGTAGAGATCCTTTTCAATTTCTCTCCCTGAAAAGATTTCTTCTTCGGCGTGTTACCAAAAACAAAACTAAGAATTTTTTTCACTTGCTAATTGTTCTGTCAATGCTCTGTATATGACATTGTCCTACTGTGTTGATTGCTTGCGGCTAACATTTGCTCGAGAGGTGATCTCCTGTACTTTCCCTGATTGTGTTTCTCTTCTCTAATTACCAACTGTCCTTGTTAAAATGATCTGCAAATGACATTTTCGAATTAGGAATGGAACCTTGGTGGAAAATGTTAAAATAATAAAATAAATAAATCACATTAAACCTCCTCTCGTAATTACAATTGATATGTTCTGTTAGTCATTGGATATTAAATGTAAAAGCCATTTTTTTCATTTAATATCCAATGACCAATTATTAACTACACAAAATCTGCGATCCTTTCGTACTTTGTACTTTGTACACGTCTTCAGAAAAAGATCGGAGTCTTCAATTTTCTTTTACATTCATAAAAGTTGCTGAATTTGTTTTTTTCTAAATAAAGAATTAAAAGAAATGATCGAATGTTTTACGCTTAATAATGTTACTTGAGTTCATTATTCATTTCGTTGTAATTTTAATTTAAACTATTTAAATATTGATCAATACTCATCAATGCAACAGACGGTATCATGATGACACCTATTTTTTTCTTTTCTTTTTCTTTTTCTACATAGAAGCAAGTGCGATACCCTGCCGTCGTCAGCCACTAACCAGGGGAGGTAACCCAGTTTTGGTGGCTGTTGTATATACCACAGATGAAAAGTTAAAATTACTACAATGAATAATTCTACGTACAGTAATACTAGAAATAATAATAATAATAATAATAATAATAATAATAATAATAATGTTGTTGACGATACAGCTATATATCAATTAATTAATAAGGGGACATTTTGGGCAAGACAAATTAAACTATATTGGAATACTTTAACTGAATGTAATTAAAGAATTTCAGGAAATAATTAACACCTTAAGAAAGGATAATTTTAGTGGACGCCCAATGATTGAAGGATAATCAAACGTATTCATTGACAGTAAATTGCGAGGAAAACTTAGTAAATAACAAAAGAGAGAAAACAGAAACACTGATCAAAGAACAAGGGAAGCATTATGTTCAAGAAATGAGATCGAAAGACAATAGGGAAAATAAAATGAGACGAAAGAAAAATCCTTAGTGTAGACGATTGTGTCAAGGCGAAAATCAAAATCATTTCAGAATTCTGCAAATCAAATTAATAAAAGATTGATTATGATAACAAAAAATGTTACAGAGGGGATGACAAGAGGGCAAATTTTGGTCAGGAAATTCTGAATGGAGAAACCAAAAATAGGAAAAGCAAGTAGGTAGACAATACGAAAGCAAGAAAAGAAAAGAATTAAAATAAGAAAAATGATATCAATATTGCAACCATAGGTTACCTCAGATAAGAAAAAATGAATCTCAGTCAATAACGACCATTTTAGAAGATCAAACGATATTAATTTGCAGATAAATAAAGTAAAAGCAAAGGCACTTAATATTGACTGAGAGGAGATAACTGAGAATGTTGATTATTTCAATAGAGTAAATTATCTAAGTCGATTTTACTGAGTAGGTTAGTTAATGAGATTTAATCTGAGCAAACGACTAGTTTTTTTTAACATATAATTCAATATTATACGCACAAAAATTGTTTTCCTAAAATATATAATGTATGTATAATTTTAATGGTTCACACAATTCCTGAAAATGCTTAATGTATCTCGAGAAAGGAAAAACCCAATATGTCATATCTTTACTGGTACCGTTTAACTAACTGCTAAAAGGTCGGGTCGTCATCGGCCAAATCTGTTCCCTTACCCAACATTTGTGCTGAGGAAATTAGCTACATATCCAGCATGATTGAAAAAAAAGACTTGTCAAATGACGAATAAACGTTATATCAACGGCCATTGAGTAAACTAGGCTCCATGTCTACAGGATGCAATGGTTAACTTGTCGCCATCATATATTTTTAATTTCACGGATGTGCTTTGTTTTTTTGGGGTTCTTTTTGTCTACTGCACAGTTGGACACCATCAGTGAGAGAATAACACCACCATGACGTAATTAATTTAGAAACGCCATGTTTTACTTCTTGACATTCTCGCCGAAAGCTCCAATACGAACATTACAGAGGTTTTTTGGTGTCGATCTGGGGAATGTGCATCTGATTCGGAAAGAGTTGGATGAGTCTAATGGTGATTACGAAGAGACGGCAGCTCCGAAAAGTCACTCCGATCATTCTAATGAGAATGAAACGCCCTCATTTGTTGGTGGGGAACTCAGACAGCACAAAGGCTTATGTCTAGTGCCTTGAAAAGGTAGTAATACCCTGGATCTAGAGGTTGTCTGCAGAGAGAACCTATCTCTAGTTAATATTCACTAACTTAAACAAGTAGACCGTCCAGATGAGTTACAGGAGATTCCGAAGTAGTCTGAAAGCCAATGGTGATTTTATTGAATAAATTTACTCTGTAGTATTTCAAGATATTTGTTGTGTAATTTTGGTAAATATATCTGCTAACATGAGATATCCGGGTTATTTTCATTTTTGCGGAATTTAGACGATAATTAATCCATCGCACGTTGTAGATATTTAACTAGTTTCGTGAGGATACAGCATCACTGGACGAAGTGTTTCTTAGCCCTTTGAGCCCTGACCAACACTTTACCTGAGAAAGAAAATGACGTAATGCCAAGTTACCGTTTGAACAGTGGTAGAGAAAAATGACTTAATCTACAGCCACCGGCTGAACGGAGGGTAAATACTTATTACTATTTTTACATCTAACGTGAAATAGAACTTGCCAATTATTTGTGAATTTTGACTTAGGAGTTCAGGCAGAAGGTTTAAAATCGTTCAGGAATGCAGATCGTGATAGTTTAAACTGACGTCAACAGCTAGGTTGAAGTATTCCCCATATGGAATCAACGGCTGTGTCCGCGACCAAGGTGATGTTTTAAGTTGGGTGGTGTCAGCTGCTGTTTGACCCTGGAGAGGAGTGAGCATTGAGAAGCCTAATTGCCCAAGAAACTCTACGTGTAAATGAACACGTCTTCGGCTTTCTACCAAGATATATGGAAGGAATGGCTCATGTGGTCAGCTGCACAGCAACCATATGACCACGCCTGGTCATTGGACTGGTGATGATCATTAAGAATTAAACCATATCTGTCACTCTTCTATAAGGAGATAAATATGAAATAAAATGAAATAAAACACAAAAGAATGTCGAAATCCATCCAGATGTCTAAGACCTGAAGATAAATATTGTGTCCATTATCCAACGTGCGACCTGAAGATAAATATTGGGTTCTTTATTATTGAAACGTCTGAACAGAAAAGACGTTGTTTTATAAAAATGTTTGAATGTAAGAAATATTATAACCCTCCAGACAAATGAATCATTATTTCACTTCGACTACTTATAAGAATGCAGGATTAATAAAGAGAAGTGTTGTCGCGTGATCTTCATTCAAAGCAAACAGAAAACAACATGGTGTCAATGTAAATTAGAATGATATAAAAGGATATGTCAAGAAATTTATAGCTTGAAAACAAAATGCTGTCACACGATTCCCAAAACAAACACCATTCACATACTGATTAACATGTGAACCATACAGACCAGTGGTATATGTGCACAGGAGAATCTGTCCTGGACAATGAAATCCAAAATTAATGATTCTGAAATTCAAATTGATCAACAAATCCAGGCCAGACAACAGAATATGAAGAAAATAATTAACAAATCATCCAAGATGTTGTGTTTCGCTTTTCGAATGGACACGGTGTAAATCTAAAAATAAGTTAAAATATTGATAAGTCTCTCGACTTTGTGCGAGTGTTCAATAATTTTTTGAACGAGAAAACAATCGTATGTCATTGTCAAAGCGATGGAAATGGTTTGCAAGGACTGAAAATTAGGGAAAGTTTTGGAACTTTCTAGATATTTGTAAAACTGTTAGAATAGAAAAAAGACTTCTGGAATATTGCAGACAGTTAACCGCCAATATACCATACGAATTATTAGATTCATGAAAAATACAACATCAACAACAACACCAACACCACCAACACCAACAACAACAACAACAACAATAATAATAATAATAATAATAACAACTACAAATAACCAAGAAAATTTCTAGCTTTTACAATTTTAATTTTACAGAGTAAATTAATTCTTAAGATGATGATTGAATAAGCTCCACGAATGTTCCATGTAACCTCCTCTGTTGTATAAATAGTTGGGCTTACAAATATTAACTAGAAATTTCAACAATAATCATAAAAACGAAATCAGACCATTATTTAAAGTAGAGTGAACAAATAGAATATTTGAAATTGCTTAGTTTTCCATTTCCCGTTAACAACATGGGAAGTTTTGCGCCAATTCTACCCCCTTGTGTAAATTAATTTAAACAACCGCGTTAGTTTCCTTTCTTTCACAATAAGGCCAGTTTTAGACCCACTTGTGTGACAGGGTATAATCGATTTTTATTTTTGACTCAGATTTGGCCATTTTCAGTGGTGTGCAATAATATGAATCTATTTTTGGGGTGTAAGATGGCCTTGGAAAAATATTGAGTCATCTCTGGTTGCATCAAATTTTCATCACTCCCAGGCACTATTGTCTCTATTGTCAATTAGTTGAACAACGGCCATTGTCTGTGATGGACGTTACTGCAAGGAATCGTACGAAAATTGTAACGCTGCAAGAACACAATGGCAAGCCTTACCCGTGAGCAAATAAATGTACTATCGACTGGCACGGAAACTCTCCTGATTTAAATGCAATTGATAATCTCTGTTTAGTCTGCAAGGAAAGACTTTGTGGAAAGAACATACGAAGTACTAAAATGTGCACTGGGTTATGCTCATTGGACAAATACGAAAAAAAAAAGGTAAATAATAACGGAATTATTCGTTTTCTTTCAATTAATGTGCATAAGGATGTATATGCCATTATTTCTCTCTCCCCCTCTCTCTCACTCTCAAACAAAACAGCCTCTCTGATACGATTTCTTTCGTTTTTCCTCCTGATCTAAACGGAATAGTCCATTATTTTTGTATTGGCAAGGCATAACGTGTGTGCTAACTAAAGAACAACAACAACAATAATAATAATAATAATAATAATAATAATAATAATAATAATAATAATAATAATAATAAAGTTTTACTTTTGCTGCACAGGACCAATGCTTGCTAAGTAGAAATTTCCAAGCACACATACTGAAATAAATATGTTCGTCCAAAATGCAGATTCTGTATATAATATCCAGAAAGAACTGAGGATCTTGTATTAGGTTGAAAGGTATTGGCTCCCATTAAATATAAAACAAGCCATTGAAAAATCTGTAACACTTACGGAAAAAGAAATTGCAAGAAAATTGTATGAACACCGCCCACACCCGGTTACATAGACAGAAGAATCAAAGCCAAACTCCCTGACATCGTGATTAGAGATCCCAAAGGCAAAATGTGACGCCTTATTGACATGGTAGTCATTGCAGACTGCAATGTATCTTTGAAGATCTTCAAAACCTATCAAAATACCAGGAACCTGGAATCAAAATCTCAAAAATGTGGCGCAGGAGGACATTAAAATTTCCAGTTGGTTCCCTCGGATTGGTTGGAAAAGATTCCAGTAGACTTATTGAATGAATCCCTGGTAACCCATGCTTTAAAGAAACGCAACCGATTGTGCTCACAAGTACAGACCACAATTTACAAATTGATTCATCTATGTAAAATATGTACGATAGTCTTTTTTTTTTTCAAAATTGCACAGTGGAAAATGTTATTATGCCATTTCTGACCTTAGATTCCTGCTCGGGACCCGAGAAGTAATGAATATACACTAGAAACGAAAGGAAACAACAGCAACAAAAAAAAAAAAAAAAAAAACAACAACAACAACAACAACAAAAAAAAAATAATAATAATAATAATAATAATAATAATAATAATAATAATAATATTGTTCTTGCTGTATAGGACAAGTGCTAGCTAACTAGAAATTACCAATTACGCATACGTAAAATTTGTGTTAATGCGAAATGCACGTTATATGATAAATATCCAGAAACAATTAGGCATTTTATATCAGGGTGCAATGTGTTAGCACCAACTGAATATAATACTGGGCCTAATAGGGTAGACCAATATTTGCACTGGAAAGTATGCAAATTTTACAGGAAGGAAACTGCAAGAAATATCTATGAACATCACCCAAACCCGTTACAAAGTTAGGGCCTGTAACAATTTTATGGGACAATACACAAAGAGGGAACAATCAAAGCTAACTATCAAACACCGCCCATCTTGAAATGGAAATCTGAAAAGTGTGGCACATGATGACATCAGTAATTCCTGTTGCAGTTGGAGCCCTCGGATTAATAAAGGATTCCTGATTGCCCATGCCTTAAAAAATACAAAAGATTGTACTTACAAGTACAGCTCACAAATTACGAAAATTTTTCTCTATGTAAACTGGGTGTGATCTTAATTTCTTTTCATTTTTTTTACAAAACTTATATGTGTAAAATGCCATGAAGCCATTTCTGAGCTTACGTCTCTGGTTGGGACCCGGAAGATAATGTGTATACAACAGAAACCCAAGGAAATAATAATAATGTTAATAATAATAATAATCTTCTTGTAAAAGCAAGGTAATAGTGGGGAATGCAACAGGGGCATAAAAACGCAAAAAGTGAACATTGCAAGGATAATCGCAAAGACAAAAAGAAAAAAAATGGCAGTCGAGTCGTGTTCGAAATGGCTGCCAAGCAACTGTAAATGAGAGACCGAATCCTCCATTATTACTAAGTCATGAACAAATGAATCAAGGTTCATGATAACAAAATAAAAAATCAAACAAAACAGATAAGCAGCAAATGTCAGATTTGAGGTGAAAGAGACAAAAATGTAAACTATATGAAAACTGAATATTTTGGACTGGCCCAAAGAGAATAGAAAAACAACCAGAACAGAATTTAGACTGCTATATACATGAGAATTAGACAGAAGGCATTGAGTCAAAAATGGTGTAAACACAAATCGGAGATACTCCCAGAAAATAAACTGTGCAATATAGGCAACGATATAAAAATATACACTGAACACATCATCGAAACAAAAAGGATGAATCATGTTTTTGAAACAAGTAAAAACAAAAAGTCGCAGTTTTTACGCGTATTTTAGTCAGAAGATCAAAATGTGAACAGAAACGAAAGCATAAAAGTAGAAAAACATTCCTCGCCTTATTTCCGTTTATTAAATAAAGTAAATATGATTATGATCCAAATAAGAAACAAGGTTATTTTTTGCAGTGAAGCTATGTATAAATGGTGTTCTCCAGATTGGTGGTTGACAAACTATAAAAAGCGTTTAAAGAGACTATCATAGAAAAATTAATGTTGCAAATATTTTGCTGATGTCAGATATAATGTTATCTAATAATCCTTCAGTTTCATTTGATTATATTCCTTCCAGAATCATAAATAGAATACGATTCTTAATTCAAGTAGAATAATTATATTAGATGCATGCAGATATTCCGAGCAGCCTCCTTGATATCGAAATTGTGAAGACTCAGTAAGAATGTGATATCATTCCTAATATCAAAAGAGGGCAATTTTGTAGAAATCTAATGGTTTCTAATAATTATACAGAAGTAACAGATTGAAGTGTATATTCAAGTGATAGGTAATACGTTGTTAGTTATGCCTAGAATCAACATTTTAATTGTTGATTGATTTAAATTTATCCAATATTATCCAGTAATAGTAGTCAGCTAACCCAGGTTTAATTCGATGACTAACGTTACATTGAATGCAAATAACGCCAATGCTAAATTGTTTGGAGAACTGATAAAATCATCTCCAAAATGCCTTATACGTTTAGGCGTGAAATATTAAAATCTTTTTCTTCATACGCTACATATCTGTAATCTTCAGGTTGCTTACTATTTTTACATATGGGAAAAGCGTTTAAGAAATACAAGCTCGAATCTTACCGTATTCACTCTTAAATAAATATGTGGCTTTATTTCTAAAACTTTTCCTCTCAGATATATAATCGAAAATAGAAACAAGCAATTTCAAAATGTATCAGTAATAATAGGAATGTTAAACCCATGTAAGGCTGGGGCGTTAGCAGCAAAATGATTATTTTTACGTTTGCTATTTTAAAACAATCATTCGCAAAAATCGCTTATTGGAGAAACCAATGTTTGATCAGATACTTCTTCTTACGACTATAACAAAAGACTACTGTTAGAAACCACATCATCTTATTTTATTTCAGTTACATCTAATTAAGTATTTTTCATTTGTTTCAGTTTCACTAACGTTAACCGTTTGGTTCACACGATCTGAAATCTGCTGAATTTATAAAGCAGGAGTATTTCGTTCTGTTCCCTCGGTGTTTATCGGAAAAAATTTTGCAAATCATGTGCAGCTGAATTTGATAAAAAGACGTGCGTTAATATCACGTTGCAACACCAGTTCTCGTACGATCATCGAAGTTAAGCAACGTCGATCCTGGTCAATACCTAGATGGTTGACCGCTTAGGAATACCGGGTCCTCTGCGTTTGGACATACGAGTGGTGCAATGGATAACGGCTCTGACATAGAAATCGGAGTTCTAATTCTAGTCGAGTTGGTTATATTCACTTACACCCAAATATCCTTGAGAAAGGTATGGAATACACATCTTTCCATATATGATGGGTTAATTAATATGGCTTTTATCATTCAATCATTATTATCTAAATAATGTCGTACAACATGAAAATATTTAATGCCTTTAACTAAACTGCAAATGATTTTAGACAAATCAATTCATGAATACTAATGGAAACTTCCTGGTATTAAACAAAGAATTTAATTTGGTATCGTATTTCTTTTACTACTTATACTGACACACAGTCTAAAAAAAAGTCTTGTAATATATTTTCCACATTTATATAGAAAACGTACAGTAAAGATTCCATTAAAAATATTGGTGTACGTTTGGTTTTATAATAGATTCATCAAAATCTTGCATTAATTTATATTATGTTACACTTGGTCCGTTACACCATTATAATTTTAGTAATTATGAAAATAAGGTTTGTGGACTCGTTTAACGTTTATTCCTCGTGATAATGTCACATACGAAACTATGTATATGAGATTTTTCACTGGACCAATTATATTTGCAAATGCTTAATGCGTAAACGTAACCCACCAAAAAGATTCTTGAAAATCTATCCAAATTTTCTTGAAACTTGAATGGCAGTTACGTTCCTTGTGGCTGGATAATCGAAATTACAACATATGACAAGGTGTTTTTCCTTACAAAAAGGGTTACAGGTTCAAAACCTGTTGAATGCACTCGGAGCAGATGTCATTCCCAGTGTTTATAAAAATAAAGAAACGTGATTCCATTGAAATAAAATGTTTAAATTAAGGAGATATGTACAAAGACACACACACATATACAATCAAATCTCTTCCTCGCGATACATACACACACAAACACATACATTCTCTCACACATACACACACACACATATATATATATATATTATTTTAAAATAAAACAAATAACGGTTGAATTGCTATAGAATAGCTTTCTTGTTTCGGCACTAATTTGTGACTTTTCAGGCTATGGTAAGTGACTGCAGATTAAACAGTTTTTAGAAATTACTTAAAAATTATATAATCACCAGCTACTTATCATGGCCTGAAGATGCACAACATCGTGCTGACACATGAAATCTAATGCGTAGCGATTTCAAAATGTTTTTGTTCTAATATATTAAAATAATAAGAATATATTGGTCTGCTTTGTACTGAGAACTTTTTTTTCACAGTAAAAACGAAGAACAACGAAACGTTATTTTATTGATTACTTTTTTCATTTTCTATCTATCTATCTATCTATCTATCTATCTATCTATCTATATATATATATATATATATATATATATATATATATATATATATAATATTTAAGGCAATTTGGGGAAATTCTACATGCGCGAACAGGATGGACAGGGAATAAACTCTTTTTCATAATATACATAATGTTATCATACGTTCCAAATAATAAAATAAAATTCACTCTGCATATTAATTAATTCATGGTATTAGCTAATATAAACTAATGCAATGTATGGCAAGCTTAAAATTGTTCCTTCAGAGAGCCATTTTCAGAATAAGTTCAAATCAAATAGGGGTTGATAATTTAACTGCAACTGAATGTCACAATTTTAGAGGAAGTTCAATGTTACTTTTCTGACAAAATGAACATTCGATTTCGTTTAGCGTTGTTAATTAGAAGAAAAATAATTTTTAAAGAATGTAAAGAGTGAAAGAATCTTAAAAAAATTGTATAGAAGAGGAAAATTAAATTGTATGCTGAGAATTCACTTCACAAGCATCTATTTGTTCAATTATTTCGATTAATTATTTAGTACATTTGCAAGAAAATGATCACATTAATTTGTATTCATTTATATTTCTTTTATTTTAAGGCAAAATTTTCTTCGGAAATTCTATTCAAATTCATTGAAGCGCAATAGAATAACATTTTAAATAATGATTGGCTGAATACACCAGGCTAAAATAGCATGATTGCAAATAATTTCATGCTTGTCTTTGTAACCCCGCCCCTAATAAATGCCAGCGTTCAATTTATTAGCAGAATGAGATTTAAAGCACAGAGAGGGTAGGATAATATTGCAGATTGTTTTCTCTTATTTTGGGCTTTGGAATCTAATCAGGAAGTTAATAACTTAATTATATCCATTATATTACAGTGCAATTTTTAATTAAGAAACGAAAATAGAAAATTGTTTAGCATAGAGGAATATTCTGTTTGTTTAAATGAGACTGTTTCTTAATCTGAGTCCAGTAATATCTACTGATTAAATCTTGAGATTGTTATAGTGAAAAATGAAAAAAAACTATTCGAAGACAACGTAAATGATGTTCAATTTCTGGATAATATAATGTAAGCTAAATATTGTGGGGCTCGCCCCTTGTACACAAGATAGACTCGTCCAAAGTATACTTATACTATGGATAGATAGCGTGACAAAAACGTCGAGACAGGGTGTTCACTCAGAGTTATTCGAGAGTCCAGAAAGAGAGATAATTACGGCTTCACTTACAGAGACTTGTACATATACTTTTCTACTAACCCGCATTCCTGGACTACTAATCTTCATTTCAAGTTTGTATTCTTATGTTTAATACACATATTTTTCTGTTTCAATTATTGGCGTTGTTTATTTATTTGTGCAGGATATAGCTATCTCAAAATAATTCATGTATGTACGCATAATCATAATATGGTATGACGCATACACATATTATCATATAGTCGGAAGTAGGAATATACAAAACATGATAGATAGATAGATAGATAGATAGATAGATATTACTTAAGAAAATTGCATAGGAACATATTAAATGAGCGTCTACACTATTGCAAGGACGCCAGTCAGATACTTACTCAGGCACATTTGAAATTTTTCAACTACAACAGAATCTATGATTTATAATGCAACGTTACTGAACGGAAATTCATTACAGTTTCTGGTAGAGAAGACTTAATCAGTCATAAGCACCAGCAATTTTAATCATTTCACTAGAAGCATGGCAACAAAGCCAAACAGATGAAAGAGCGTGAAACAATATGAGAAAAATGAAAACATAATTATGGAGAATGGAAAATAAAAGGACAAAAAGAAAATAGATAATGGTTGCTGACGCCCCTAAAATATTTAAAAATCAACAGTGACTGTAAAGAAAGATGGCGGAAAATATTAAATAGTTTAGAAGGAATTGTTAGCACAGAATTGCGGTTACTTCTACCCATTTCAGATCTAAAATTATGAGACATAACTCCCAATCGAGTACTGCACTTAAATTCGTAAAGTTGGGGTACTAAATATCAAAGATCGTCAGATCAAATACCATGAAATAAAATATATATATATATATATATATATATATATATATATATATATATATATATATATATATGTGTGTGTGTGTGTGTGTGTGGAGAGATAGTTTAGTATTGAAATTTGTATTAATACGAAAATGCTTAATGTCGAAAATAAAACGAAGAATCCACAATTATAAATTCCCAATTAATTCATATATTTATATATATATATATATATATATATATTGCTCATGAAAAAAAAGTTATTTTTTGGGGATTTATTGTGTACAGAAATTCCAAAAATGATTTTACATTTTGATACCAAAGTACGATATAAGCCGGATGATTTAACGACACGGAACTCCATGCCATAGATTTTGTGCAACACAGTTGATTTTTTTGTTTTAGTAGGAGCCACCATATTGAACAAGAGTTAACATAGAATTCTGTCTTAAATATCAGCATGCAAATAGAGACAGAACGAGAAACGATTACGTGAGATGAATCCAAACAATCTTAAAAGTTGTGGGTACTCTGCTACAGAAAATGAAAACTAGTATACGTGAATGATTTATGCAAAGAAAATTAAAAAAGAAATAAAATCACCTATACCTGATATAAAAAAAAGAAACACTATTGAAAAATAATATCCAATAAAAAATTACATGAGTGTGTCTTGGTTTTCTGTGATTTTAAATTTCCACTATTTATAGGAAAAAGATATCCAATATCATAGATAGAGAGTTTTTTTTTTCTTATAGATCGTGTGGACATAATCTACAATGCATCGTGATTTTCAGTTTTGCCCTTTCAATATTACATGTGACGTGAAACATTTTAATATTATAAAAAGAACATTGGTCGTGACAAATATACTTCTGTAACGATAACGGAAAACTAATGTTGATGGATTTAGTAAGCATTTTTCGTCAAATCTAGGAACTCTTAGTATCACACGGGCAATACAAACAAGTTCTGGACACCATTTTCTGAAAATCGATAAAAAATGTTCTTTTTTTTTTAAATTAAGGACATTTATAATTTTAAATCCAAGTTTTTAATCGATTTTCAGAATATGGTGCCTTATAAATAATTTTGGTAAACCTGAATTTCTGTCCGCTCTTCTGCTATGTACATTGCCGATTAATTTTGAAATGATAATATACAAAAATAGGAAATGGAAAACAGTTAACGCGAAAAATGATAACAAAAATAACAAATATTAAGTGTAAGAATTAAAATTTCTGAGAGAATATATTATGATTAGTATTTGGACTACATTCTTTAATATTTTTCTTACTCTTGTTCTTTCAAACCACTGCCCACTATCTACTCAATTAGGAGGATAGTGGGTGAGAGTTTGAGAACTTACATGGAAAAAGTAAGCTGTGTGTAGAATTTTCTGCTGGTTGTCATCTTTGGCAAACGTTTTAAGATTATCAATATAGAATACGTGATTCAGTTTGCCATTCTGTGTCATGTATCTGTAGCTACTGTTTCCAGAGGGCAGCTAATTGGCGCTAGTGCAAAGCAGAATCCCCTTGTAAGACTCCATTTTTGTTGCTGATTGGTTTCCATGTTAATGTTCCGTTTTTATGATGTAGGTTTAGTGTAGTCTTCCAGTTTTTCATACTCTCTTTATGAATTTCCCCAGTGTAGGGCATACACTGTATATTTTTAGTATCTTCACTATAAACTGTCGAATGCATTTTGTTGTCGATCCATGCTATCGATAAATTTATTTTCCGTTTCCTCACCTCTTCCAATACTTTTTATTGACAATTAGTTGGTCCCTGCATCCGGAACATTCTCTTTTACATCTCTTGAATTTTGCTGGGAATAAATTGTTTTTCTCTATTAGGTTTTATGTCCTCTCGGTTATGACAGAAGTGAGGATCTTGCACATTGTTTGTAGGCAGGTGATGGGTCTATAGTTCTTCGGGCTGTACGTCTCTTCTGTTTTTAGGCGTAGTATGCTACTCCACACGTGAGATAATTAGGACATTATTCTGGGTTTATGCTTATATCATTGTATGCGCGTGCGAGCTCTTGGTGTGTGCTAAATAAGTTTTTTATGCAAAATTGACTATTCAGTCTATTCCTGGCTCTTTCCATTTTTCGCTTTTCTGTACTCTATATATGTGTGTTGTTCCTGATGTTGTTTTGCGGTTTTCCCACATCTTACATCAGAACTCCTTGATTCCTGGGAATTTGGTGGGTTAACTATCTCTGTTATATTATTATCCAGTTCTAAATATATTTCCTTCGCAACTTCTTTGAAGATATAGTTTTGCTGGAAGATTCTGTTCCTTTTTTCAAAACGCCTGGTTATCTGTGCCTTCGTTTGAATCTCTTATTTCAGCTTGTCTTTAATTTGGTTCGTTATTCTTATTCTTTATGCCAAGTGTTCATTTCAGTTGTCTCTTTTTCCTTTCTTTCATTTTGGAAACCTTGCCTATATTAATTGTAATAATGGGTAAAATATATAAAAGGATTATGGAGATTTTAATACAGTTTCATATTAATTAAAATAAAAGATATAAAGAAAAAAGTCAAAGAAAATGACGTTGAAAATTGATCTCGAAGTCACGTTAAGCATGTCGTGTCTCATTGGTATCCAAACGCTTATAAATTAAGGTTTTACCCTTTGTTGTTAATAATAGCAATAGTAATATATATATATATATATATATATATATATCAGAAAAAGGCCTGGCCTCCTGAAAATGATTCCTCACCATGTATATTCTCTTGCGTCCGCGAACCAGTCCCCACGTACGGTTAAAGAAGAACGAACTGTAATTCTAACACAAATAGAAATATTGCTAAACCGCATCGATCTTCATGCGGGTCATCAAGGACCACGATCTTCAGCGAGGAATCAGACTAGGATTGAAATGTCTGCAAGTGGGGCAAACCCTGCCCAAAGAGAACTAGAAGAAAATATGCCAAAGACAGCCCTCCCGGGGTCCTTCTATATTCATTAAAAAATAACACAATAAGAAAAGTAAATAAGTGGTCTAAGGAAGAGTATATTCAAGTAATGATAACATTTTAAACTGCTACAATAAAGAAGGCACCGACCAAATCCACCAATATTATCTGGCGAGAAAACATCCCTCAAAGAGACTAAATTTCGATGTCAACAAACTAGCCAATGTCATGCCTCACATCATAAGGTAAAGAAATTTTCTTAACATAGAACTCGAAAGCACCCGAGAAAGCATCAAAAAACGGTTAACATCGAAAGGCTAAATGCCAACAAATCAATGCAAACGCACGCAAAGGAACAAATAGAAACCATTTTTATAAATCCCTCTAGGCTACACAAGCAAATAGAGGAAGGTAATGATGAAAGGCTAACAATTCCAAATATTAGAAAGAAACATTAAGCTATGGAAATCATCAATATAGCTAACCAAGCAATTAGAAAAATAAGAGGCGAAATGAAAAGACCGATGTACCTGGAAGAAATTAATCATCTTATATATGCAGCTTCGGAAACGATCACAGAAACAATAGGTGAAAAACTAAAAACACAGGGTAACCGAAAAAAAAATACCAGTCTGGAAAGAAATTCTAGAAACCAAAATAAATAAACTACGACGACTTTTGTCATAAAAAGTAGATATAACATGTATACAAATATGTCTTAAATTTATCATTATGATTATCATTTTTATTATTATGAAATCTCCATGTTGACGACATGAAATGATTACATTGTTGAATGAGGTAAACCATTTGGATCATAGGATAAGCTCTTGTATTGCAGGCATAACAATGATGGGTATGTCTATAATATACGCACATATGTTTGTTATAACAAGTGATAAAAAACAACAAATCTCTTAAAATATGCAGTGTCCTTGATTTTCGCTTTTCCTGGGTGAATATACAAGTTTGTTTTTAAGGATTTGGCGTAGTTTTAAGTAAACCAATTATTATAAAGCAACACTTCCACATTCTTCAGATTTTTTCCTGTGACAGAGACACGCTTACAGTGACACAAAATAATAAGCGAATTGTCGTTCTAAAAATGAAATTCAATGTTCTTAATTTTACTAAAACTGATAAATGTCTTACAAAATAACTTCAGGAGTACAAACTTTGACCTTTCGAAATTGTACTTCAAGTTACTGGATTCACTTTAATGAAATGCAGATTTACACAAAAATCATGGTCGTGCTGAAAATAATTTATACAAATGTTATGAGCCACTTAAATGTTTAAAATTATGTCTAAAATCTGAAGAGATCTCTAGATCTAAAATCTCTTAAATTCGAAGCCTCCTTGTGCTGATGCCCGACTCGGATAATAATTTTGACGCTCTTCAGGATTTTCATATTAACTTCATTTCGAACAATACCATCTGAGTGAAGTTTTCATCTTTGGTTTTAAATATTGTTACTTATAAAATTATCAGTATTGTACTTACACGGCCTACTGTTTACTGCATTGATTAGAAAATACACTCCTTATGAATCTAGCAGGATTGGCTGATAGGATCACGGTCGCCGATGTAAAAAATTGCGTCGATATCTGTAACTTTCTTTTGATTGTGACAGCAGTAGAATTTGGAGTCATATTAGATTGTTAATCGTTTTCCCACATTCTTGCTATGTTATTTTCTGTAGATGTCCCCGTATAGAGAGATGTCTCGAAAGGTATCAGAACCCTTCTTGAACAATTTCGTAAACGGAAGATCCGACTTATCTCTTGACCGAGCAGTTTGCTTTCACTTGAAGACAAAGTCTGCTCTCAAATCGACATATTTTGTTCAGCTGATTCAATTCGCTCGAACCAATACTTTAGTCAACTTTCTAAAAATAACAGCGGTTTGTTGGGTTCTCTTTTAATTAAACGTAAGTAACATTCAATCTAGAGATGTCAATAATTCGATCCGAAAGGACCTAGAACGTGTAGTGCAGTTCGAAGTTTAAGGCTGGTTTATTGATTTGGGGCTGCAGGCTCCAGTTGCTTTAAAAAATACAATGCAGGATGGTGTTGATTGCACAATAGTTTAGTGGATTTTCTCGTAAGAGCGGTTAGTTCATCTCGTCCAACTAAAGATATAAATGATGGCTGAGTTAAACATTGCCGTGTCTATTTGCACCCATTCACTGACTGTAGGATGTGCGGGTGGTGTGATGTAAAACGGCTCGGTATAAGAAGTCTGAGATACGAGTTCAATTTCGACTCGTGTTCGATACATACACGTACGCACACATCCTATTGGAAATGTAGGAATGCATCTTCTCCCACCGCAGGTATAGTTTAAATTCTATCAAAAAAAGTCGTTGCTATTCATCAAAAAATGTTAATCGAATATTCACTCGCAAAAATAAAAAAGGAATTATTCTTGCAATCCAAAAGCATGTTTCGTCTTTAAATAACGCACAAATGGTTGATAAACCGTAAAAAAAAAAAACAAATCGACGAAAAGATCTCGGATTGTATATATCCAACATCGATCAGTTATTCCAGTAGGATAATATTTCGTGTTCTTCCGGTTTGAGTAACATTGTGGAGACTTAATGCTAATCGTGTGTGCCACAACGATCGACCGAAATGAACACAATCGAGCATTTAGAAAACATAAATGAGTTTCCTATTCACACAAAATATACAGCATTTAGAAATATCCGAGATCTGTTGACAGTTCTAGGAACATCTCATCCGACTCTTGGTTTATTCCATCCAAGAAGTTAACGACATCCTCAATAAGTCTCCTAATAATATTTGTTGTGAGAGTGTATTCCATTCTTTCTAAATTACTTGCTTTTTTAAATAACAGATGAGCAAATAGCACCTCACACATAAGATATCTGACAGACAAATTTATCATATCAGTTGAGTTATAAAAAATGATTGAAAATATTAAAAGCCTTATCAAAAATAATAAACCAACATTTACAAAAATTCCGTCAGTTTAAAACCAAACATTAGACATATTTAATAAAAAAAAAGACGGTATCACAAACAAACGCATAACGGTCTGACATTTGAAAGTAACGTGCAACACGAGGTAAAAAATGAATTTAAAACTATATTTCGCAAAATTAATATAATTTTTCTTTGAAATATATTTGAAATGCCAAATACAATTTGAATTTGGAAAAGTTTAATTCTGATTTCAAACAATTCGTTAAGAATAAAGAAAACGTTACTAAAATATGTAACCATGTAATTATATATATATATATATATATATATATATATATATATATATATATATATGTGTGTGTGTCTATGTGTGTGTGCGTGTTTGTGTGTGTGTGTGTATTCTATATAATCTTCCATTCAGGACGTTGGCGATCATGGCTTTCCACAACTTCCTATCATTTGTAACTCTTGATAAATTTTGTCTTTTTTTTTTAATTCTTTCTTTGATATACATTATCACTGAAACCAAGGAGTGGCTGCAATAAGTCATTTCCGTCATTCCACTCATCAACAAACGGAATAATCCATTATTTATTATGTATTAGCAGAGTAGAACATGTGTACGTACTAACTAAGGCACTAAAGGGTGAGAGACAAGAAGAATTATAATAAGACTAGGTGAAGATGAAAACAATGAAATTAAGACAGTATTTGAAAATAAGTTTACTGAAAGTGGGAGATAATAGCCACAATATATTGCAAATATTTCTTCAGAATAATTCGTTGCAATTTCGTAATTTTAATCAGCATAATATTTTATTTTAATTGAAGCAAATAAAACAATCCGGTTGCATGAAATTTTATGCATTTATAACAACCGTTACAGAATATGAAAAGCGGTATTTGCATGAATCTGAAAAACATGAAAGACACTAGGGAGAAGAAATTAAAGCAAGACTAACCATTTCAAAAACAGTTTTCGTCCAGAAAAAAATGCTTTGGATTTGATTGGGTTGCACGTGTCACTCCTTCAGTGGTATCGTTCTGGAGAAAGAGAATACGAACTAACTTGTGTTGTTCTCATTTAAACCAAATGAATCTATAATTAACGGGTTCATATCTCACTGAAACAATTCACAATATTCTAGCTAAAAGGCATCTTTAATAAGCAGCAAAAATATCTGCATATTCACTGATTCGCAGTTTTCGATGAATTAACATTTATTCTTGTTTTCATATAATTATATTAATTGCATATTTTTAAATGAAAACTAAAACAATACAAAGAGAGCAAAAGTTTTTCTAGAATTATGAAACGTTCTGAGAGGAAGGAATTATGAAGTTCCTTAAAAGACAGTAGAAAATCGTTGAAGGAAGGACGCCTTAAATGTTTAAAAAAATAAAGTACAAAGTCTATTTTTCATTTAATAAATCGGACGATGATTTTAAATCAGCTGCTTTCCGAACACCACATTGTAATTAATGCACCTCTCTTGAAAGGAGCTTTAGAATCGGCGATGACAAAGGAAATTGATTAGAATTATTTTGCATCGGAAACATGTTAACATGAAACAAGGTCGAGTCTTCGACTTGCATGAATTTGATTAAGAGTGCAAATTCTTTTTTACACTGGTTTTCCGAAATATTTCACACACTTTACTAAAATAGACCTGCCATCTTGAATGATATTTC